>VOQK01002566.1:10966-33775 GCA_015052645.1 Benitochromis conjunctus
AGATAAATTAACTGTACATGTCAGTGCCATACATGAGTGAAGCAGAAAACAGGAAGCAGGACTGGCAAAAAATGCTCATAGGGTGGGTTTTTGCTAGTAAACAATAACCGATGAAACACTGATAACTTCAAATTAAAAGGAAAGTGTACCCAAGGTGGTGCAGTTTCATAAGCATTTCTGTTAAATCAACTTAAAAAGCTACTGTACATGTAGCTTCAGGGACCAGGCGACCACGGACATGACGCCTGCTTATCGATGTATAGAAAAATCATCACATTTATGAAATGGTCAGTCTGAGACACTTAGACACCCCGAGGAAAGAAGTAATGAATCTCTTTGAAAAAGAAAGATGATTGATTTTCCTTTGTATGTGTTTTGCTTTTGCTCGAGTTCCATATTGATTATCACGCCACATCATAAAGATCAAAGGAAATGACAGAGGGAAACAACGGCAAGGATAGAAAATGAGAAAGAGACTACCGTTTACCTTTCAGTAAACACTGAGACTGAGTTAACGTGATGCTGTCATGGACAGTTGATATACAGTGTGTGTCTGCTGCAACATAATTGGATTCCTTTTTTCCAAACAAATGTTTGGCTTCTATGGCACAATGTAATTAACTTTATGGTATTTAGCTCATTTGCTCCAATCATAGGAACGATAAACACAAATTTCACCTAAGAGCTTAATAAGTTAATTTCCAGCTGAATGCTTTATACGTGAAATTACTTACTTCGCTTGGGTCTTTTATTAGCATAGAAACTCTCAAGTGGCTACGCAGCCCTGTGCAACACACAATGTATAAGTAGGTGGAATAATGTAGCGCAACTATTTATTCATTATTGAAGTGCAAGAATGATTTGGTCCTTAGAAATCTGCTCCTGTGACACAGAAAATATGATCACAGTCATTGTGAAAATAAAGTAACACCTCTTTATATTGTTAGGTTTTCGGTATTAGGACATAATTGTTGTTCAGAAGCAACTTTGCAAACCTAGGCTGTGTAGCTATCTTTTTTATATATACTGTAAATCCTTCCAAACATGCCATACTTTTTCAGCCTTTCTCTAACTGTAATGTCATGAACTTTAACATTTAATATGCTAAGCGAGACCTGTAGAATCTGAGATGTAGCTCTTGTGTTACTTGCACTTTCTCTGAGCACTGCATCTCTGATCTTGAGGTGATTTGGCCAGGAATTTGCTAACCCTTCTCAGATTGATGGGCAACAGCAGCTGCTGCCTTGTCTCTTATCATTGCTTTATGTCTCCCCTCCATGTCATTTTGCCAACACACAGTCAAATACACCAGACCAACTTTAAAACTGCAAAAGTTTCTGATGTTACAGAAGTAGTCACACTGATTATCAATAAATCGAGTGTCACACCTCGTAGCTATTTACCCCGTTAAGTAAATCATTACAGCTTTGATAGGAATTAACTTTTAACACGCCTTCTGTATTTAGGGTTATCTTTTGTCTAATAACGCTAGGACACGGTGTGAGATGTGATGTGTTGTTTGAGGCTGTACTAAAATAAAACTGACTAAGGACCGGATGATTTGCTTAATGATTTATGTCCTTTTACGTAAAACCTTAGAACTGAAGCATGCGTACTTTCTTTTAACCAGGACTAAAAATGGTACACCAAAAGCAGAAATGTTTATAAAGAGACATGTACAATACAGTCGTGGTTTTTATGTGGATTCATAGTCTCTGTTACAATTGTTAATTTCAGTATACTCTGCACTAGAGTTTTCCCTGCTTGCTCCTTTGTTTCCTTATTTCTGTCTCCCTCTTTGACTAAGTGAGTTGTTCTTTATAGTTACAGTATTATAGTTACTTCCTGATTTTGAAGGCTAGCCGTTTATGCAGATTTTGTATTTCCACTTTCTTACTATTTCCTTATTCCTGCCCTTGTTGTTGTCTTTATTTAGTCCATCTATACATTGTGAGTGTGTGTGTGTGTGTGTGTGTTTGTGCACGTGTCATTGTTTGCTCTTTTATTTCTCCACTTAGTTTCTGTGCATTTCGTTTGTTTAGTGTGTTTTCCAAATTTAGTAGCTTACCTGTGCTGTGCAGCTTTTTCTGTTTTTTCTGTGGTAGTTCGGGGCTTTTTTCTTTCACAGTCTGCCAACTTGGTCTCTCTGAGGCCTTTTTGTTCATCTTTTGAACTTGCTATGAAAATTAATGATCCAAAACATTAATACCACTTACTGTAATTATACTGTGAATTGTGATGATTGTCCCAAAATGCAGTGCATGTGAGATCTTGAAATCAATGTGAGTCAAATGAGTATGGCCAGATGATTGGGTCAGAGCATCCTAACTACCCATGCAGTGCCAAGTGTAATGGTGCAATCCAGTCAGCAGTGATGGGTGCACCTAGCAACAGTGCTAACTCAAAGTCCAAGCATTTATGTGAAATTCACTAAGCATCACAGCATGGCCTCTTTCAAGAGAATAATGCGTCCTACCACACTGTACACATTGTCCTCAGTGGAAGGAAACTGAGGAACTGACAAAATATATAAAACGGTGGCCTGGCCTTGATATTCCACAGATCTCAACTCAATGGAACAACTGCAACAAATGTTTAAACATCTTTGTCTTCAGTAATTTCACCAAACCCCAACCGAAGCTGAGCATCTGGACTAGACCAGTTGGAGGACGACTAAGGACGACTAAATAAAGAAAATCTCAATCACTGTCTAAACACAAACACTATAACTCTACTCTAGAGGAAAGCTGTCAGGGGCCAAAACGCTGTTTTATATGTTGTACTATTCACCTCATGTTGCAGTGAAATGTAACTGGGTTGCGAGTGTAGAATGAATAATCCAAAATAAAGAAAAGAACCTTTATACTAAAATCTCTTCAACATGCATAGCCATTTATTAAGAAGTGACAGACAGAAATACAATTTAGAAAATTCATATTTTATTTTACTGGAACTGCTAGAATCCTGGTGACCACAAATTACCGAGTGGGAGCTATTTTTATGACACACGGAGGAAAATATTAGGCAGATGGTCAAAATGTTTTGGCTTATTAGTGTATGTAAAGAAAAGAGGAAATACTACAGACATAGAAGCCCTTACTAAACAGAGAGGAAATTCAAATTAGGCAGTGCTGAGCCAAGTGAGAACACCACTTCTAAGATGTTGTGTAGAAATGATGTTGGAGACAGGAGTGCAGGAAAACAGAAACAGCATCCCTGCTTTGTGACTCTTAGCTCCTGTGTCCTACTGTTTCTGTTATGTGACATAGTAAAGGGAACAATTCTTCTGTTGTCCCACATCAGCGTGGACTAGTGATACGTTCAGTGTTCAAACTGAATGACTCATAATAGTAGAGCTTTAATGAGAGAAACATGCTTCTTCCTGCCCACATGGTTCAGTGCTGAACTCCAAAGAGATGGTGGGTGGCTATGGGATTCCATCTCATATCTCTCACCATATGTCGCATACCTATAAAAAAGTTTCCACAAATGCACGTTGTCTTGCTTTATCAATGACAAGCACACAGGTAAAAACTGTGAGCTGTTTTCTTTTTACAGATTCCAAGGGCCATGAGTGTCCACACTGATTATCACAAGCTCCTGTGGGAGGAAAAGATTGTTAGAGCAAAGACAGTGCATCCACAAAGGCATTATGCTTTTCAAAAAGTCCATTTGCGGCGTAGGTGAACCACTGGTTTGAGGATACTAACTCAAAGGGAATGTTGCTGTAGAGATCACCTGATGTCATTTCAGAGATAGAAACAACATCAGGGCAAACACAGAAATGGAAAGGAAACGCTCTATACAAGACGAATAAATCCAGCTATAACAGAAATCTGGTGTTCTTGTCCTGATAGCAGAGGGGCGAGTATTTCAAAGCTTCAAAATCTCTAGATAAGATAGCATTTGATGCAGAGGCCAGTTCAGTAAGCAGAAACACACAGAAAAACAACTTTTCCTTTTAATTCTTTGTCTTTGCTTGTTCTCTTTGTCAATCACCTAAATCTGATTTCCCTCTGACATCCCCTTTTCTGTCTCTCTCTTCATCTCTCGCTCGCCTTTTGTCTCCCTCTCTTTAATCGGTATGTATTGCCAGCGACTGTCTCCATTCCTTCTCCAGGGGCAGTGGGCCAGCTCTGTGGCTGATCATAGTGATCCCTCCCTGAGGAATCGTCTGCCTGACACCTGGGTGACTGCCCCGGAGGTAGAGTCTGTGTGTGTGTCTATGGGCGTGTGTGTGTCTGTATATGTCTGTGTCAAGGGGCTAATGGGCAGCTTGAGGGGATTACCAGCTTAGCCACTGGGATTACTGGAACTTCGTGAACACACACATACGCGCGTGCACACACGCACACATATTAGACAGACTTCCATTTATTTCCTGGAAATCTAACCTTAACCATAAGTACTACTGTACCGTCCTTATCAGGCTAAACTGATTTACCATATGAGATACTATATGATACTCCCTGTCCCTTCTCCATAGTACAGACACATCCCAACATTTAAGTCCCGAAACACGAGTAACACTCGAACACGTAAACAGAAAAGACATGCACACACATGTGTAACCGAGCACTCAAGCACACAAGACAGTCAATATTATCAGACAGGCTGGCTTGTTACATAGCGCTGGTTCTCATCGGCTTGCCGTCCAAATCAAACAAGGTTAAGAGGACTGAACCATGACCAAGGCAAAATGGGTTTCACCAGGACCTTGAACAGCTCAGCAGGTTTAGCACACAGAATAAAAATCAATTTATTTTGAGTTTGAGTGGTTCATGGGCAGTATCAGTCTCATGGATGGAATAAACTAATGCAATAATGACAAGAAGTCTGTAGCTCTATAGCATAGTGGTTACCACATTTGCCTAACATGCAAAAAATCCATGTTCTAAGACACAAATCCTCAGGACGATTGTGTCTGCCTGAGTATTCGACTTAAAAATCTGCCAAATCCAACATGTGGATCCATCTGCTGCGGCCACCCCTTGTGTAAAAGGCAGCAGCTGAAAAAACGAGGAAAAATAAGCACAATCTGTAAAATGTAGGCATACAATAAAACCATACTGCACAAACACGTTTATTATGTTGCCACTGCTGAGAAAGTTTCAAAAAAGACCCAGTACTTCCAGGGAAACACATTTGCATTGCTCTGAGTACTGAAACACTCACATTTGCATTGTCAGGCAAACATGTTTTTACAGTGCTGATTGTCTGACTCCTCTGACTTTTTATGACAGAGGAGCTGACACCAGACTGTAGAAATGTAAAGTTCATCCAGTGAGAGCTGGAACAAAGTATGCAATAGACACAAATTACTCACTTTATATATTATTCTATAGATATTTTTTTTAATCATTCAGGTGTACATATTGATCCATGTTTCTATTTGTTCAGTCACCCTTTTAGGACATTAAGATTTAAAGGGTCTGGTAAGAGTTAAGGTGGATGTGTTTTTCGTTAATGTTTTAAATTCATTATAATTTTAATAAGCTCTACAATAAAAGAACCAGATGTGAATAAGCACACCGGCAACTGATCCGGCAGTTTCTGAAGTATTGCCCTCATCAAGCACTGGCAGGTAGCCTTGTTAGTATTTAAATGTAGTTATTGTAATGTAGATTTTATTGCACATGACTGATGAAACCGCACCTATTTTCTCTCATAAGACCGAACACACCGTTCAGAAAAGGACGGGGAGGAATCAATTAACACCAACCCCAGGTGTAATAAACGCACACAGACGTAATCTCAACAGACTACAGTGTCCACAGTATGACACAAAGAACGGGAGCTCCAAAGACTCGAGAGAGCTCAATCACCAGGGGATTTGACTCCTGAATATTGTATTGCACTGTTAACGTTACTGTAATGATTCTAATTATAATATGTGCCAGACTGAGCTGAAAGAACAGAGCTGGTTATCAGTGCCGAATTAATGACATTTATTGGAAGAATTGAGAGAGAAACAGATTAGGTAGGGAGTGGTGGAGTCGAATTGTAAAAAGAGAGAGACACAGAGAAAGGTTTAGAAACAGATATTAAGGAAAAGAGAGATGAAGGAGTGAATTACATCCATTCAATAAAAGGCAGGCTTAAGACAGAGACAGATTGTGAGAATGAGGAAAGATAGAAGTGAAGGTATATCAAGAGAGGAGTTCAAAGACACAGACAGCCACGATATGAGGTAAAAAGGAGAAATGCTTGGAATTTGATCATTTTTAAGTAAAAACGTACTGATTGTTCAGGTTAAATATGATTTAATGTGTATTTTAATGGACTTGGGACACCCCTCTTTCCTTTGTATACCAGTAAATTTTGTCATGTAAGGCTATAAAAAAAACTATAGAAAGAATTTAACGAAAAAGTAAGAGGTACAGATTTAAATATGGAGCGATGTAATGGCTTTAAATCGAAATGTTTCTGATTTCTGAAATGAGAAAAACGGGCTGTGTAACTTTCATTGAAAGTATCCCTCGATGAAGCACAAATGCACTCACACCAAAAACTGTTTTCCTGCACATTGTGCAAGGCCCAGCAATTATGCACAAATCAAAACAAGGCCACACAACAGTTTTGCTCAAGTTTTCTTGCAGTGATCGTTTACCCCAAATTGGCTACCTGATGGACACCCACGGTGCCAAAATGTTGTTTACTGCAGTAAAAGTTGGAACAGTCTTCCTGAAAAGGTTTATTTGTTTTGTTGCAAGTTCTGGTTTGTCTAAAGAGACTCTCGCTGTTGAGACTGTGGCTATTTTTCCTGTGTGTTCATTTAGAAGAATACAGGAGAAATTCTTGTGCACAAAATCTCTTTAGTATTGCATGTTTAATAATAATAATAATAATAATATAATGTATACTTTATTGATCCCGTAGGAAATTAGTCTCTGCATTTAACCCATTCACACTCAGTGAAGCAGTGGGCAGCCACCAATCTGGCGCCCGGGGAGCAGTATGTGGGGGACGGTACGGTGCTCAAGTGTACCTCAGGGTAGCCGTTGGGTGGATTCGAACCGTCGACCTTCCGATCCAGGGGCGAGCACTCTACCTACTGAGCCACCCCCCCCCGTTTGCCACTACAGCCTCCTGTAGTGGCCATACAGAGGTCCTGCTGTGTTTTTGTTTAAGTTAGTTTTTCATGTTTAAA
Organism: Benitochromis conjunctus; assembly: GCA_015052645.1. Lineage (NCBI taxonomy): Eukaryota > Metazoa > Chordata > Actinopteri > Cichliformes > Cichlidae > Benitochromis > Benitochromis conjunctus. The sequence goes on from VOQK01002566.1 coordinate 18,117, forward strand.
TCCTCAACAATCTCTGTCAAACAGCGGGCTGGCGACAATGAACCAATTCTAATTTTCAAGCAACAAAAAGTGCCATACACAAGGGCATGCAGGGAGAAAAAACCTTGGCAAAAAAAGACATACTAAGAAAAAGACTTCCTTTTCTGTTCCTTCCTGTCTTTTTAACCTGAGCAAAGCTATTTGGATCTTCTAACACGCACACACAAGCACACACACACACACACACACACACACACACACACACACACACACACACACACACACACACACACACACACACACACACACGCCTCTTACCCCCTACAGGGCAGAACTGATGCAGGAAGAGATGAAATACCACTACCTCAGGGGTAAACACACCTCAGTTCACACTCACACAAAACCTCTCACTCACTCACACGCTAAAGCATACACACACGCGCGCACATCTACATATACACTTCTCACTGTCTTCCCCCCCAAAAAGTGAACTCAGTTTTGCTCAGGAATATTGTCCCGACATCAAAGGCCATATTTGTTTATGTTCACACCAATCACACATTGCTGTTTCCCATGGCCTTTGTGTTTGTTTTCCTTGTGCGCCTGTGTGCAGCAGGTGCATGTCTTGCTGTATGGCTGTGTATTTACGTCGCCTGTGTACGTTTAGTGTGTGGCAGCGATCGTGTGTCTCTCAGTTTCTGTGGATGTGCCCTGTGTGTAGGGGAGTGGATGGGTGTGACTTAGCCAGGTGTAAAATTGGTGCTGTAAAGGATTGAAGATACAAACTGGGTCAGAGAAGGAATAGGAAGCAGGGAATAAAGTAGCCAGTAAATGGCAACCCAAAAGGGGTAAAAATAGAGTTAACAAACAGATCCAAGCTTTCCCTCTAGTGACATTCAGCAATGTTTTTTTTTCTCAGAATGTGTGAGTGATTGTGTGCGCGCGCGCATGTGTCATAGTAATATGGAGCCAAGCATACGTCGCATTACATCACGGATTTATGTATATATTTTCCAATGTCAAGGTCGGTTCTTGCTCAAGAAATGAGATTGAGTATATTTGGGAGTTATGTGATCAGATGACCATCGTAATGAAAACATTTTTTTAGTGCTCTGTATTCTGGCTACAACACTGCTACTAGTTTATCTGCTGCATATCTGCATTTGTGTGTGCCAAGGTAGCTAACATGAACAAAAAAGGCATATTTGTTCAAATTACAGTCTTGTACAAAAGTATCAAGTCACCCTTCATTTTTTTATATTTTTCAGGAGCAGTAATTTATTTCAACTTTTTCCATTTCAATTCAGTTTTGTTTATACAGTGCCAAATCACAACAACAGTTGTCTCAAGGCACTTTGTATTGTAAGGTTGTTACAATATTGCTACAATAATACAAGAAAAACTCCAGTAATCATATAATGTCCTATGACAAAAAGCTTTGGCAACAGTGGGAAGGAAAAACTGCCTTTTAACAGGAAGAAACCTAGAGCAGAACCAGGCTCAGGGAGGAGCGTCCTTCTGCCGCAACCAGTTGGGGTGAGGGGAGGAAGCCAGGACCAGAGATTAAACATGCAAAGATAAGTGAAAATACAGTATATAAGGCAAAAACAGAGTTTGTATAGTTCTAAGTAGCTTAAAAGTCAATATTTGGTACAACCAGCATTATTTTTCAGCACAATCTGAACTCTCTTAGGCAAGTTTTCTTGTATGTTCTTTAAATCTCAGGAATAATTCACCAGTTTTCTTGAAGGACATTCAAGGCTCCTCTTTGGATGTTGGCTGCCTTTTGTTCTGTTCTCTGTCAAGATGATCTCACATTGCTTTAATAATGTTGAGGTCTGATAGAGTTCCATTTAATGTTTTTCTACTCAAGTATGATTTGACTGCATTTGTTTGGGATCATTGTCTAGATGAAAAATGAAGCTACTGTAAGTTGTGTGTCATGTATAGATACAACACTGGTTTATCCCTTAAGCTAAGTGGCTTTTTTATGCTTGAGTGATTCATAGGTCCGTTTTAAGTGGCTTAACAAACACAAAAATTCCTAAAAATGGTCAGCAGTAAGTCCAAGGACTGGACTGAAAATGAGTGAAAACAAATGACAGTAATCACATGACCTCCCTCACGTTTTTTTTTTTATTTCAGAGCAAGACAATCACTGGGTTACACTCTTCCCTGAAAGTATATGATTTTATGCATGCACTGTCACTACTATGGGCTCAAATTGTGGTCATAAATATTTTGTACTTGTAAATCAGTTTTGTACTTGTAAATCAGGATTTGTATGTGTAAAAAGAATTTGTGTGTGCGTAAAAAAGATTTGTGTGTGGACATAGCCAAAAAATGCCCGTGAAACTCTGCACTCAAGTTTGAACTTACAAGTACGAATTTTGACCCTATTTTTCTTCCTTTAAGCTGATTGGTCAATGTCATGTCAATCACAAATTAAACAATCCAGTCAGAGAACAGATGGGTTTGGCTGTGGGGGGGGGTGCTTTACGGCGCTTCAGGTTCTGGAAGGGTAATACAGTTTGAAGATGGAGGACGGCGACGGCGCTTCTACGGCGCAGGTAAGCTGTGTCCACACACAAATCTTTTGTACGCACACACAAATTCTTTTTACACATACAAATATTTTTTACACATACAAGTCTTTTTTACGCACGCACAAATTCTTTTTAGACATACAAATCCTGATTTACAAGTACAAAATATTTATGACCACAATTTGAGCCCATAACCTACCACCAGGGGTAAAATTACAAATTTACTAAATTCAAAATGAGTCTTTTTTCTCTCAATTTGAAATTTTCAATTAAAAATTAATAATGTGAAATATTTTTTCAAGTGTCTTTAGACATTTGAAGTCCAGTCTAATAAGGGTTGAATGAGAATGCAAAAAACAAATGGCATACGTGACTTTGATCAGAAGTTTTATAGAATCAAGCTCCATAAAGACTATTAATAGTTTCAAGCTGTTGTTGATAATCTGCCACTGAATCTATCTGATCTCACAAACACTACGTTTAGGTTTCCTCCTGTGGCTTTTATTGTTGAAATGCATCTGCACAAACCTAGCTTACTTGAGTATATGGCTTGAAAACAGATTTGCTTGCACACAACAAATCTATCCACAGGATGAAATGGACAGACTGACAGATTGCACTGATCAAATATTCATACAGTGACCTGCTACAACCTCAGATTTCTTTTTTCGTTTTGTGAACACGACTGTGCACTTACTCGATGGAAAACACAATTGTATCTGCATTTTGCACATGTAAAGCTACGACGGTATCTAAAACCATCACAAACCAAGCGAGTTGGCCACTAAGTCATCTGTCGGGATCCTACCCACATCAACAGTTTATCCTGGACATTGGGATGAAGAAAGGATAACACGAAGAGGGGAAAAATCAAACGAGTCACAGACGAATTTATGTATAATGTATAATGGCAACAGACAAAATGATTTAAGGTGTTCATATCTCCTGAGATAATGTTAATATAGGATATGTTTACATCAAATCTGAGTAACTGTAAGGAACATGTAGTCACGCCACAACAATCAAATCCTAAATCTGGTCATTTCTCATTTTAATCCTGAAAGTCTGGTGAAGAAAACCCCTTACTGTGTCTTCCATCATTTAATACTTGCATTTTATCCATCTATCCATGCATGGCCAAAAACTCTCAGATGCTCTCTTGGCGCTCACACATGATTAATTTTCAGACAGCTGGTAAAATCTCTGAAGTCCCAGTCACGTCTTCTACTCCAACAGTTTGTGTGCCACCTGATACCTTTCCATGGTTTCACATTCAATATTTAAAAAAAACCCCATCAAGTCGGTCATAGTATGCTGGCCATTTCATTTCAAACTTGTGACCCTGTGACCGAAGCTATGCACATTAAAAAAATTGGTATACAAATATTGTGCAAGCCCATGTCCTGGGTGACAGAGATGTTAACAGCATGCACCATGGGCGGTAGCTGCTCAGAAGGCACTGTCCTGTCTGTGCACTGCACTGTCCAGTGCTTTAAATGTATTGTTCAGCTGAACAGATTTAAAGGGAAGCATTTGGAAGAAAGGCTGAGCATGACCCATGTTGCTCTTGATGTGGACCCAGTGCTCTTAGTTGCATTAAGTAAGGCAGACTTTGGTTTATTTGATTATCTGGCCTAGAGAGTAGAAAGGGTATTTGACATGGACTGCATGTTGCATGAATAATTGGAGTGCTGTGTTGTTCATGCAGCATGCCTTGAAAGAAATCAAAACACAGGCCAATTAAAACTGAGAAACATGTTAAAGTACTGTTTCTACAGACTTCCCATAAAGTTGTAGACAGTCATGTAAAAAACAAAACAAAAAAAACCTCACACTTTTATTTCATAGAAATAACTTGATTCATAGTGTATATTTCTCTACCAGGAAAAAGACTTTATGGACAAAAGTACAGTGACAGCTACACATAACACCTGCAGGAGGTGGCGACTTTAACGCACTATGTGCCTCAGCACTCAGCGACCCCACTCTGTAGCTTTACATGCTCTGTAACTTCATGGCTGAGTTGCTGTTTCCTAAATGGTTTTGCATTACAATAATACTACTTCGCTTTGTCAAGAAACTGTGGACCATTTATCAATTAGAATATATATATATTTTTTTTAATGTGATATTCAGAAATTCCAGCCTGAAATCCTGATTTGAGCCAGTTCCTAATCTCATAAAAATGTGTTAGAGAATGTGCTAGTCACAGTGTGTGATCCCCAGATGTTTCCTGGCTTATATGAACTCCATTCATCATATCTATTTGTTGCACCGAGATCATGAAGAGAACAGGCAGGTGAGACCATCCCAAAGTTCAAAACCCAGTTTATCACAGTCAATAATTTTAACTTCCAGCTAGACTCAATAAATAATCGACTGGGGCAGAGAGGAACTGTTATTTCAAAATTGCACTGGGGCTTTTTTCATCATGCAGAAACGAGGGAAGGTGACCTTTACTCACTGATGGCAACTTGCAGTAGGAAAAATATTTTTATACCTTGATTAATGTGATTTTAGGAGAAATTCACAAATAGATTTAATTTCCAGTTGATAGACGGCATCACCTTTGATGCTGTCAATAAAAATAGTTTTTTATTTTTTTTTAAAGACTGGAAAATGATCATTTACTTAAAAAAAATATGCTTTTCAAGGTGAGACAGGTGGTGACAAAAATGTTCAACTTTACCAAAAGAAACGCAAGAATTTCAGGGAAATTTAATGTTTTTTTAAGTGGAAAAAAAGAACGGTCACAGTTTTAATGCATTTTAAAAAAAAATTATTTTACAGCAACAGCAGAGGTCAAGTTTGAACCATCAAATCCAAACTAACTTTCTGAAAAAGCTGCTTTTTGGTTTGCTGTTAAAATAAACTGTTAAAAAGTGCAATATTTTAATTTTCATATTTTCAATAACACAAATTCTTCTTGGTTTTTATGTATTGATTGTGACACTTGTATAGCTGAAATTCAGTGCGGGGGCATTTTCCCTTTTTTTGCAGTTTTCAAACTGAAAAAGATGTGAAAAAAATTATGAAAAAAAAAACAAAACAAAAAAGAAGGAATAGAGAAATGTGTCATTTGGAAATAAGGTAACCTTTTTCTAAGCTCATCAAATATTTTCTATCCAATTTAGGGTCGCAGGAGCCTAAACTGTGTCACAGGGCGAGAGACAGGATACACCCTTTACTGGTTGGCTGTCTATTACAAGGCTAACACAGAGAGACAGACAACCTTTCACACTCACAGCCAATTTAGAATCACCAATTAACTTAACAAGCATGTCTGTGGACGGAAGCCAGAGCACCAGGAGAGACCGCCACAGAAAGGCCTCCGTCAGCTGGAGGGCCTTACTGTGAGGAGACAGTGATAACTACTGCACCACCCCATAAAATATGTTTTTACTGAGCAAGGTCAAATATTTGCATGTGTGTAAGTGGGAACAAATGACTATGTAAATAAAATGACTTGCTGCGTATCGTGCAGTCTTCTCCAGTGTCTTTAATCACTTCAACTTGTATTATGGTGACAATGAAATTACAATTCGTTGTTATTTGTTTATGTCAGCTTTAAGTAATGAAAGAGTGAAAAAAGAGACTGCAGGAGAATAAGCCACAGGTTTGGCTTACGTAGCAAGGCGACTGGAATTATGCACACCGTAAATCTTCCCCACAGGCATCGAGTACACACACATACACATACACACAGACAGGCATAGACAAACCTATGGACACCAATGCATTCACACAACACTCACACAACGCATCATCTTCTGTTATCTTACATATGCAAAGAATCCTAATCAGCCAATAAGAGCACAGAGGGCATCTCTGACTTTCTCCCAGCTCCAGTTTGTTTAAACTGGAGCTCCAGTTTGGCTCCAGTTAGGACAAAGTCTCATTGTCTCTGTGGAAACAAGAATTTTATAAAAACTGGCAAAAATCACACAGTCACCTTATTTACTTGTCTATTCTATTCTATTCTGTTTTGTTCTATTCTTTTCCTCTCTTGTTTAATTAACTCTGTGTGGCAATTTTAGCCCTAAAAGCCACGTCCGAGAAAGGTTGATTAGTGCAGCTCGCTGATTAGAAATTATGCCTGTTGAAGCAAATGAACACGGTTCATTCCCCATGACCAGTATCAAGGCGACTCATTTCATCTCCACATGACCCAAATCCTTTTTCCTCAACTGAACCAAACCATATTTTCTCTCCTGGCACTATACTGTTGGTAGTTGCCTCACACATGCCTGATGTAATTAAAGAAATCTTTTTATCAACCCTGGAAGCTTCTGTTCGGAATTTGTCCGATGAGATATGCAAAACGAGGTTGCGAAATCGGGCCGTATATTACGCGATAGACGGATTATTTGATTTAAACGAAAACTAGAAACCGCTCTGTTGGAACTGTGGGAGTGTGTGGTTTGATCAGACTTCACTATAAACCTTTTAGAAACCAAGCTTAGCCAACTTCAAATCCACGACAAAGTGAAGATAAAAACACAAAGAAAGAAAAATGTTGGGAATTTTCTTTTGTGCGGTTGCTTACCTTGCTTTGGCTTGGATAGTCTTCATTGAAAAAAAAACAAAATCGTCCCAGATGGATGATCAAATCCACACAAAATAATAAAATATAATGCACTTTCTGACTCACCGTTTGTTTCTATTTTTGTTTGCTTATTTAATGTGAATTACCGAAGTGACCAAGACATAGAAAACTATACATCAAACAAAACAGTTAATAACAGCTATGCTCTATAAGTGATGTCTTTCTTCCAACACTAAATTGGTTGCACTGTTTGGTGTTTGTTATTACTTTCATTATGTTTAGTCAGTAGATTTGGACATGGGATGTTATTGATTAGCTGCCTTATGAGGCAAATAACACAAAGTCCATCTTCGAGGGATGGATTTGTGTGAATAAACCACACAAAAAATTATTTTGCATTTATATAATTGAGTTATTTTTTTGTGAACCAATGTGTTAAACACTTTGTACTGTCTTCAGTGACATTTAAACATTTAAACAGACAGTGTGCTCACATTTCACAGTTAATAAAATAACAAAAAAAAATCATTTCAGGGTTAAAGGAACATGTTGAATGTGAACAGAGGCACAGACAGACGCTATTAAGCTCCACTGATTGACTGATAAAATCATACAAGTAGAGTTTAATAGCTTATCTGAAACAAGATTCTTTCAGGGTATTGTGCTTCTTGCAAGAAGAGCTCAATAAACTAATTCAATAACTAAAGGGAAACCGCAGCGGCAGTAATTGAACATCCACAATTGGTTTGCGACAGCAGGACATCATCCTGTTGCTATCAAAGGTCATTTGACACTACAAAAACGTTGCTCAAAAGAATTCAGGCAACATCAATGTTGTAGTGTCGTGTAGTGTTGTGTGTATCTGTTAAAAAGGACATTTTCTTTTACTTAAACAATTTTTATTGATATTAAAACTCAAAATATGAGGTGGATCTCTGCATTGTTTGGTTTATGCAATGCTTCATTTTTAATGAGAGTATAGGATGAGCACTGCAGACATGTCTAAAGTTTTAAATGTTTTCAGATTTGAACCGTTCTGGGTCTCATTTAAACAAAATGAGAATTTGTTAAAAGAAAAAAGAAAAATTGAAAAAGAACAACACATAAAAACCTACCTGGTCCTGAAGTTAGCCGGGTGGGGATGTCCGTCATACAACGACAGGAAGTCATATTCTTCTTCTATGGCAAATGACAAGAAGATGAGCTGGATTCTACTTCCTTCCTCCCCAACAATGACCCAGGTGCAGTTTGCTCCATTTGGGTAGCCATAAGGAAAGCCAGGAGATTCTATACTGCCATTTCGACCTTTCAGTGTACCCCCGCATGTGTAGATAAAACCTGAAAGAGAAAAGAGATTTGAGCACATCTTCACTCAGAGGGAGAAACGATAAAGGTGTCAAACATTATAGTAAATCGGGATAAAAATGTTTAATATTCATTATTCAATATTTTAAAACATATAAGAGTGATGATGCTGGAATGTTAAAGTTACACCTCTATATGTCTGCCCATTGTGACAAAGGGACTGCATGACTGTTGCACAACTATTTATTGAAAGTGCAGCCGTGAGTCTTTCTCTGCACATGCAACTGCAACAGCATCAGTGTGTAACTGCCAGTGTATTAAAGCTGGTTCACTTGTACTGTACACAAAACCACACATACGCACACTAGTAAGTGCTTTGCAAAAAGTACTTATTACTGCCTTTTTTTAAACACAAATTGGTTATGGTGCATACCTACCCACCCATCTCAGAACTGATGGTCAATTATTCATTATTATTTAATGTAAGACCTCAAAAAAGTCAAAAGTAAAAAAAAAATATACAAAACATTGCTTTTAATCAATGAACTAAGAAGCCACGAGTCAGCATGAGTGATATTATGTAGGTCAGCTTCGTTTTGATATATCCTGGTCTTTGATGCTGATCTGTGATTATGTATTAATAGAAATATATGAAGAGGTTATTGCCAGATCATAGAAGTAAGTACTTCCCAGAACTTCTTCTAGTGTAGCGCTGCTTATCTATAGTTTATGATGCACTCCTTCACAGTGAGGGCATGGGGCAGGGGCAGGATTTCAGAGCAACACCCCAGGAAGTGGTATTCACATTCAGCATGGGGTGCTTGAACTCGGGTCCCCTGAGTGACTGGAAACTCTGTTGCCACTGAGCAACCTTTCCAGCGCACTTAAAAGGTGAAATCAATGAGAGACCGGTGCATTCTCCTGGATTCATCCTATGGGCATCTACAAGATCAAAAGCTGGCAATTCCTTTGTTTGCTGCTAATCAATTACTGACATGTCAAAATACACAACAAGCAAAGGGGTGTGTCAGTCAGCGACAATGCCTTTGAACATGACTCAGCAATTTATAGCTGTACAGAATAACCATTTGCTTTGTTTCGTTGAGACATCCATCTACAACAACTGAAAGTGAAAAACGACGCCGATTACGCTCTTGCTCGCACCATACAACATCAAAAACAGTTAATGAATTCTTCAGGGTAGGAGAAGATAAATACTACTTGATCTTAATGAGCTCCTATAGGCTCTTTAAATGACTTTGTTTATGTGGTGGCAGGCTGGTAGAAGGAGGAGACAAAGATGGCGCGTTTAGGGAGAGGGAGGGGGTGCAAAGCTGACATCTAAATCAACTACAGCAAAAATATGGGTGCAAAATATGGGTCCAGAGGCACGGGTGCAACACTAACTTCTAACACCAATTACAACAAAAAATCGATGTTTTTTGTGACAGCATTAAATATGCTTTTCTCGCTTGCTTCTGCTTTTTTCCCTGTGAGTAAAGCACTGGATATTCAAGCAGTTGTGAATGATATTTGTTATCTGGATCAGTGCATTATTAGACTGAAACCACAGTCAGTTATTCAGAACTCTGTTAGAATTTATTAGTTCAGGTTTGTTTAGAGTCACAATCCATGAGTTAGGTATTCATAAAGGATGAAGTGTTGTTGCTAAGAAGCTTGTGGCATTCTACTAAAAGAGTAAAACTACAAAAAGTGTACTTCCTGTGGGTATTTTCTAATGATATGGTGATAAGTTGAAAGAAGCATTTAATACAGCAACGGTGATCCTTTGCACTTTCTTTTATAAGGTTCATGTACTGATAAATTAGAAGTGAAGCTAATTCTGCTGCTGTGCTTATTTTAAATCTCTCTGGGTTACAGCACCTGCTAAATGCCTAAATTATAAAATGTAAATGTAATTGATCTCCTTGGACTTTACAGTTCACATCAGTATCATTATCTTCTCCCTTTGATCTTAATGATCATTTTATATCAAATACACTACAGGTGCTAGATGAAAACCTTGGAGTGTCCAGGACTGAAGTCGGTCCAGGCTACTATTTGTAATGCTCTATCGATCCCCGATGGAGAAACTGTTCACTTCTTGTACTTCACAGGGAGGTGAGATTGCAGAGTAAGCTCACAGAGGAGAAACCATTGTACCTGCTAAGGATTTAACATTATTCTCTTGAAGGACACTACAGCAAAGACACTTGCTGTTGTAAATGTGTGTCCTCTTGCCGAGAAACGATATTACAACTTTCTAAACATTTTCGCCCGTTTTATTTATTTTTGCATTTACCTATAGTCGTTGTCAGTTTTTTTCATCCATACACAATCAGCAAACATTCAAATGAATGGAATAAAGAGAAAAAAAGCCTTAAAATAGCTTTCAAGAGCCTTTCATGCCACAGCAGTTTGGCTTTGCTGTGCTGTTTTAGCTATAAATGAAAGTGTTTTGCTGAAAAATGCTATTATTGGATGTTCAAAGTCCTTTAAACTTCTGGGCTTTCATCAATCTCATCTGAGTGCAAAGCTCAAATCAGGATGATCATCCCCCTGACTTTCATGTTTATGAGCCTTGTTATTTACCATGGCAGCCAGGGCCGCAGGGACAGCAGGGACGATCCCGCTGGATGCTTTTCGAACCAATTATCCAAGACAGCATCCCAACCAAAATGATGTGTGTCTGTCTGTGCGTGTGTGTGCATCTGTGCGTGCCAATGTCTGCTTGTGTGTGTTGTTTGTCCAACCCTCATTTACCCAGACTATTCCAAGGCTATCACAGTGACAGATGTAATGACCAATGGCAGCCTTGGCTCCAATTAAGGGCTGGTATCTCTATCCCTTCACAACCAATCAGAGATTAGATGTTGAGCAACCGGGAAGGACAAGCTAAGCCATATGAGGGGATACCTGTGCACAAACACACATACCTACAAACCTAACATGCCGCTGGTCACCCTGTCTACATATTTCTACCGAGGTCAAAGGAGGGGGGAAGAAAAGGGAAGAAAACAACAACAATAAAAAAGATTTTGCAAGGTCCAGCAAGAACACAACATACTTATCTGCCACTTGCCCAGTTCAAAACTAGAAGGCCCATGTGGTTCTTAACAAGCATAAAATGAAACGTTCAACAAAAACCACGATTCATAAAGGGAAAAGATATCAATACAAATACAAAGAGGAAATGTATTTGGTTTCTTTGAGTCTTTAATCAAGTTATAAGTGATTCAAATGACTTTTGGATATTACTTGAATTTGGATTTGTCTGTTTTTAGACTTATTTGCTTGCTGTAGCATTAAATCCTGTAGATCTAACAGAAATTGACCGGTTGTAGTGCCATAAACCAGCTTACAGTGAGAATACAGAAAGTAAGTAACTTGGATCGATTTTCCCCACGGTTATGATGCTAAATAAACTGGTTCTTATATAGCACTTTTCTACTCTAACGCTCAAAGCACTTTATACAACTTGCCTCATTCATACAAACACTTTTTCTATGTTTTTTCTATGTACGTGATTTCTTTCTAACACAGACATACTCAAATGGATGCATCAGAGAGCAACATGGGGTTAGCATGTTGCCCAAGGATATTCGGCACGCAGGCTGGAGCAGACAGGGATCAAACCACCAACCTGACTAGTATGTGACCTGCTCTACCTCCTCAGCCACAGTCACAGTGAGTGCACAAAAGCTATGAAATGTAATGTAAGCAAGCAGTTAAAAAAAAGTTGTAAATTCATCCCAAACACTAAAAAAATCTACTTTCTGAGGGGGCTGACATAACCAGCCCTCTACACAACAATCAAGGGGAGATGATTCAGGTGTGGCTCATCCTCTGACACTCCGACTGCCTCCCACTCAGGAAAAGGAAACGGCATTCACAACTGGAGTATGTGAAGTCATCACAATATGCAAATATGACTTACACTTCTGTGTGTACTTACAAATCTAAGGGTATCTTTGCCTAGATTAGGCAACTTCATTATACAGAAAACCGAGGACACAAGGTGGGGTGAATAAAGAGCGAAAAAGAGACAGAGGGACAGAGATGGAGAGCTGAATAAACAAAGAGAAAAGGACAGATTTCCTCCTCGTTCATCACTGCGCAAGAATGAAAGGATGATTTAAAACTCATCACTCAGAGGGAGCGAGAGAGTGTTGGAGGAGGAAAGAAGCAGAGAAAGAATTGAAAATATCGAAAGGGAGAGAAGGGAGAAGTAAAAGGCAAAGAAGGCTAGACTAAGCGGAGGAGAGAGAGAGTGAGAGAAAGGGAAAAGCGGGCAGGAGACACGGGTAAAAGAGAGACTTCTAATTATGGTGACTACCAGACCGAAACTGACAGCCCCTCTACACACATGCACGCAGATGCAGGGTCACAGACAGACAAGCACACATGAACACACACCCACACACACACATGAACACACACCCACACACACACATGAACACATAGCTTCACATGCACGGGGCAATTCCGAGGGATACACACACAAATCCATGCATTATTCGCACGGCTTATTGAATATGCTTGCCATTTAAACCTTTTACACGTTATTCCATTTACTTTGTTCACAATTCCTAGCCTTCTCCCCTCTCGCCCCCTACTTCCCTCACACACAGCATACATAAAGCGTCCTCTCAAACCCTAACCTTGGTAGTTAACCACACACATTATCTATAATGAAATCCTTAAGTCGCATTTATGCTTATCTGCCTAATTGTTTGTTTGGTTTTAGTAACTATATTGGGTTTATGTACTTCCATAGCATGATCAGGCTGGGTTTTTTTTTGTTTATAGCAGACTTATTGCTGGATAAGTTGGTGGAGCAGACAGGAAAGGCGGGAAAGAGAGCAGGGGGAATGACACTAAGGAAGTGGCTTGGGGCAGACTGAAACCCGGGCCTCTGCAGTGGCCTTGAGGCGTATGGGTCGCCTACTTAACCCAGTGCGCTAAATTGGCACCTGATTAGGCTGATTTTGACCCATAGCAGAGGAGGTTAAAAGAAGTAGCGAGACACACTGAACTGAGTCAGATTTTGGCAAACACTGTGAAGACGAAGTAGTATTTTTTGTTTTGAAAGTGTGTCACAACTCGACCTACTTGTTGTGCAAAGTCATTATATCTAATATAATCATGCCTGTGGAGTGACACTGCCCTCCACAAACAATATAGCACATGCAAACTTTGCTTATAGTCAAATACAGGCTAGGTGCGTTTAATTCTTAAAGGGATTTTGAGTAGGAATTCATTTAAAGGAACACATATCCCCCCGAAGACTTAAAACGAGATGCTAATTGGCAAACAGTAAAAGATTTGTGGCTGGACTGGGTAGCTCCCAGGTGTGAGTATCTGCGCTGGTGCTAATGAGGAACAGGGTTTAGCTGGAAAAGAGCATGCGTGCTCAGCAAAACCTTCCTTGGATAAAGAAAGCTTAAAGACAAAGAAGAAAATCTGCTTCGTGAATTGAGTGGATTTAATGAACCCTGGTCTACAATATAAGCTTGATCTCTTTTCACAAAGCAATATCTCATCTTGAATGTCTAAGATAATACACTCCAGAAAAAAAAAGAAATATGAGATTAACAAGTGACTTACCCGAGCACTTGTCACGCCATTGTTAGAGAAGTCCAGTTTTATGTACAGCTAGTTAAAGATATAGGGTCAATTTTGGACTTTAAATAGCATATCAGCAAATATTTTGAGAACTTCAATTCTTTTCAGTTATGTCCAATTCAATTCAGCCCCACAAAAACACAGAGAGAATCTTAAAAATCAGACGACCCCCCTGTGAGCAAGCATTTGGCGAGAGTGGGAAAGAAAAACTCCCATTTAATAGGAAGAAACCTCCAGCAGAGCGTTTCTCGGTGGGTAATCATTTAACTAATGATTAAATGCAAAGTGTTTGCAAAGTAAACACACAGAAAGTGAAAACAGGTGAAGAAGAAAAAAAAAGCACATCATCACGGGAAGCCCCCAGCAGCCTAGTCCTATTGAACAAAACCAAGGCAGGATTTAGGTAAAGTGATCCAGCCGTAACTATACGCTTTATCAAAAATTTTAAAAGTAAAGAGGTGTCTGTCTCCAGGAGCCAAACTGGATTCAAAATCTACTACTGAGTAAAATAGGAACCATAAGGTAGTCTGGGAGCAAAGTGCTCTATTTCTTTTCTATAATAAGTTTTCTGAATAGCCAGTGAATGTGAATACGATTCTCTGCGTGCACACACCCTATGATGTTAAACATATTTTACAAGTTGCATTGGGCAGAAATTCTGTTTCAGTTTTTTAGGGTCAAAAGCTTTGTTGACACTCTTATGTTGTTGCAAGATTAACCTGTGGTCTGGAAAATTTCTAGGTACAAAATAGGTTGGACCATGTATCACTGAGCAACGATTTGCGATGGAAGAGTAAATTTGTGCAGTCGCTAAGACATTCACGAATGTAAAATAACGCCTCAAATGATTGTACACTTAAATGTGGTGTCTTTGAGCCTACAAAATAGACTTGTGCTTCGCACTTTATTTTCTCAAGAGCATCAGTAGCAACACCCACACACGCCCTGGTCCCGAAAGCTAGTCCAGGCTAAAAGACTCCTTGAGCCTTTAAAGTCAGTGAGAAAATCATTGAGCATGATCATTAAGCTAGGGAAATGATATTAGTCAAACCGAATATATAAATTAATAAAAATCTGCCATTGCCATTCAGTAAGATAATTTGACTTTACACGTCCTGAAATAAGCTTGATGATTCTGAAGGGGTGAAATCAATTACCAGGCTTGTCATTTTGCAAAGGGAACCCTATGATCACTATAGCTATTTCCACATGGTTCTGACTGCTAAATGAAGAAAATGTGAAATTATCCTATTTTTCATTTGAATGCAATCTGCACTACCCCCTTAAGGTTTCTGGGCGTCCCCATTTCCTGCTAGGGGGTGGCAGCAATGTCTCCATATGAGACATATCTGTGTGGGTGTGCACATATCCTGTAAAATAAAATATTAGCCATATCCTGAGCAGTGCAGTGAAATTACACAAATCCATCCCTGAAGAAAAAAATTAAAAAAAGTTTAAAATCCTTTCCACCTCTATGCCGTGCTCTGTCTCCCTCTTTGGGTTTGTCTGTCTCTCCTTCTCTTTCTTATTGATCTCTTTCTCCCTCTTTCTCCCTTCATGTCTCACAGGACCTCTGTGGTACCAGATTCGCTTAAAGGGATACTTCGTCTAATCTCACACACACTCATTTATGATTAAAGAATGGATTTCCCAACGGA
>VOQK01002570.1:0-13101 GCA_015052645.1 Benitochromis conjunctus
CAATTATCAAACGTAGCTCACGAGCAGATGCTTTCTAATTACCCTTGTGATAATTGGGGGATTATTACGATTTGACAACCCGCAGTAATTGTCATTTTTTTGTGTCTTATGCCGAGAATTTGAATCTGAATGGAGAGAAGGTCTGCGTCTGTGCGAGTGTTTAAATGCATAGGTATACATCTGGAAAAGTGCGGATCCAGCTGTCGAGGTGAGCGGGTCAGTTTGTCTCTCTCCACTGACTCATCCTTATACAATATTATGAAGGTTGCAATTAGATCCTTTCAGGGCCCCTTTTTAATAATGATAATGTTGTTTATATAAAAATCTTTGCAACAAAAAATAAATGAACCAAATAAAGTCAGGATAGTGCACTGACAAAAATCTACAAATTACTTAAAATACTGACCATTTGAATAACAGGTGTTTATTCCTGTAACTTTTTCAGTTATTAAATGAAATACATTATAATCAGTTAATGTAAGAGTTAGTTTTAATCTATTCTTGCTACGGAACTAGTGCTGTAGTGTAAAAGTAGATTAAGACTGTACATGGTCTACAGATGAAGACTTTCTAAGTGAGAAGGCTGGCTCGCACATCTTCCTCCTTCCAGTTTTCTGTTTTCATCAACTAGTTTTACAGGATCTGAGAGGGTTTTAAGTTAAACGGGGCTTAATGTGGACTTGGTTTTATTTCCTATAGCAAAGAGCCTTCTTTCTCTCTTCAGGAGACTTTGACAAGATGACCAGAGACGGCCTCTCTAGCAGTGCAGAGTCACAGACATTCAGTGATGAAAACTGCCAATATGTGACCAATTTATATGCTGAGCCTCGTGCATGAATATATATTTCTATACTTCCAAGTCTTGTACTTCCTGCAAGGCCGCTGAAATAAACAGAAATGAGATCACAGCGACGCAGCAGCAGACATCCTAGAGTTAGGTTTCCTGTGCATGGATTGGAGACATCTACAGCAGCTTTGATCCTGCAAGTACAGCATGCTTTCTTCCTTATTCCGACAAGATTTTTGTCATAGTCTACTGTTACCCATTCATGAAGCATTTTTTTTTTAATGGAAATGTATCATTATGCAAGGGAATGCAAGAGAATAGATTTGCTGGAATGCATCCAACCTCCTACTTCACATAAAAAAGCCAAAAGTGAATTCCATCATCTGATCTGACTGTGTTTGTCACCAGTCTTGTGACATTTGTGACCTCAATCATAATTTAACTGGTAGCTATTTAAAGAGAAAAATGAGGGACGTGATGTGTTATTGCACTGTGATGTACATGTGGGTGCTAAAACAGTGGGAAGAAGTTGGAAAGGTGAAGTTTAGGAAAAACAAACTCAAAGACAACATATATAAACAGGATTAGGAATACAAAAAAAACCCTGAAAGAAGAGCCTGAAAAGACATGATACATTTGCCACACCAAGCTCCTGGGTGCCATACTGATGAATCTGACAGTGTAAGTATTCTCCCAAGCCTCTTCAGACATCCCTGGCCACCCTAATTAGGCCTCATTACCATGTGACTGGACTCGCAGCAAGACCATATGCTAATTGACTTGGCAATTAAGAGCGCCAGTGTTTATTCTCAACCCTCACTCCCCTCCCTCCACTACCTTGTCTCTCTCCCTCCGACAATAACAACTAACATGAGGTGGCGGGTCAGGTGTGAAGGCATGCCAAACCCCAAAGTGTACCCTAAAACTAGAGTCACGGATATCTGGTGTCACGTGCTCTGCTTCTGTGTGACACGAATGAGCGGCATCCATTATAGATAACTTGATGGGATCTGGGGTGGAGATGAAGGAGGCTTGGGTTGGAGGGTGGGGGTGGTCACAGGGGCCCAGGGAGATCAGATTTGGTTAGAGAGCGTGATAGTGATCAGAGAGGCAAGAGGAACAAGGAACAGCCGGATGTGCGGAGGAAGAATTGGAGCGAGGCTCTTGCCTGGAGCTTGTGTGGGTGTGTGTGTGTGTGTTGGAAAGGGTGGGAGGTGCATGATCACAAATGCACATATAAAAGGAGATGCGAGGAGTTCCCATGTAAGTGACAAAAATACCCCATCTTATACACTCAGCTGTGTCATGTGTACAAGTTACACACACACACAAACACACACACACGCACGTATACAAACATCCAAACACGGCACACTTGGCGTCCTCCCGGAGGACAGACTGTAGCTTTATTTTTCCCCAAGAGAACGCTAAGTAACTCATGAATTCACAGTCTGCGAATAAACAGCGTCACCCTGCTGAATATTGATTAATGACAGAAAACAAAGCACTCCAAAACAGGCCAGGGAGCTTTCTCAGTGCACAATCCTGCGCTCAGAGCTCACGTATCATCTAGCTACTGATCAATAAGGAAGGTAATCCATAAACTGGCATCAGTGTCCATGCAAAGATCCTTTTTCTAATTGGGCTCAAGAGGGCATTTAAGTGCAATTTCTTGTCAAGTTTGACATCCTGGGCACTGTGTCCTGTCTGCAAGGCCAGCTTGAGAGGTTCAAGTCCACTAAAAGGGAGAGCCCTGTGTTTTAGCTGGCCAAGGAAGCAGCTTAATGCAAACACAAATTCAGAGAATGTCCTTTTCTTCTTTTCCTTTTTTCAGCATCCCCCTCTCTCTTAACAATACTGCCACATGGGAGGATCCCTGGGGGCTTCCAGAAGAGTGTATTTGTTTGAGGGACCAGAAGTAAGGCCATTGTTATCCCGGGGGGTGGGGTGGGTATGTGTCTGTGTGTGTGATTCCAAAAATAAAAGAATGACATCTAACCTCCGAACTAAAGCACAGCGGAATGATTGACACTCCCAAAATATCCCAGTGTGTTGTGGGATGAAAATGGAGTCGCTGCCATTAAAAGAGAGCAGCGTTTTTATCCTCGTGAGAGAAAAAAAAGCTCAAATGTCTCAGCAGTCGAACTGCTTCACAGTCATTTTCTTTAGTTTTTACCTAATTTGCCTTAAACTCGAGACGGTGTGAGCTGAGCCTCGTGCATGAATATATATTCCTGCAGAAATGCTCATCCCATGTTTGCCCTCTGCTCCCCACACCTGCATTTGGTGCATCGCCTGTTTTTTCTACGGCTGTCAGTGATGCAACTTCCTTCTCAGTACTGATAATCCCCCCTTTAAAAAAATAGCCTTAATACAGTACAGACACAGGTGCATTCAAATAAACAGTGATTCCCTGTAGGGTTTTCAGCCAAACAGCCCTCAGTAAATGTCGTGCGTACACATTTCCACAAGGATAACACTCTCCCCTGCCCCCCGTTTTTTTCCCTTAAAAAAAAAAATCACTATCTGTAGGCGACATGGTGAGCAGCACGTACCTTGAACGACGTAAACTAAAGGTGTTCGAGGATGAAGACGGGTACACAGTTGTCAGGTTTGATGCGAGACACAATAAAAATGTCACATTTCGGAATGAGCTCCGCTCGCGGGGTTTGCGTATTCTCTCTCCATCCACATGGACCCTTATGAGATAAGACCAGAGGATTCCTCCTGTTCCTGGTTCCACACCAGAGGTACCCGGTTATTCAGCCCGTGTCTGTTGTCCTCGGCGGTAGAATGTGCATGAAAGGAAGTCCAAAAAAAGAGAGAGAGGACGAGACAACCCGGGTGTAAGGGTTGAAATGTGAGATTCTTTATCGTTTTCCCTTTAAAGCCTTTGTTTAGCAGTGCCCATATTTGACTTTGATTCGGCACCAACGTCGGAGCGTTCACCGTAATAAATCAAACAGACGGCCGGTCGGAATCCTGCGATGCCCATAACAACACGGATCACCCGTCTCCCAGTTACTGCGCTGATTATGCTGCTGAATGTCCGGGCTGACTCTCGCTGCTCCCCGCCGCAACTCTCCCGACTCAGCGCATCACCGGAGCTGCGCTCCGCATAACGTGCGTAATGATAATCCTTCTACGCACACAGAGAAAGTGACAGCTCTCCACAGCCGCCACAGTCGCCGCCGTCTCCTCTCCGTCCTCGCTCACTGTAACCGTGACAGATTAATTGATCTCTGACACGTGCACGCTTTATTAGATCCGTGTTGGCTACACGACGAGTCTTGAGCGCATGCACGCGCACACTCCACTCCACCTAAGATCTCTGTCACTGTTTCAGGCTGTGAGCACAGATTGGACCCTCTACATGCAACTCTGTCACATCCAGCTGGTGCGGCACTATTCTGCGGTCACAGAAAACACACCAATGCAACGTCAACTTATCCGATACGTTTCCGGTTGTCTTTCAGAATAAAGTTCTCAAGCCAGCGTCCTCTACGTTTTCATGTAGAAGTAATAAATAGTAGCAGTAACACACTGGATAATGTGAATGACGAATGAAATGGCATTTAGGTGGATGGCTATAGCTCGTGTGCTATCGCAGGTTATCTACCAATTGGGAGATTGAGAGTTTGCATGCCTTAAAGCATCCATAGGAAAGATATTGAACCCTAAGTTGCTCTTCAATTTATTCATCAAAGTAGAATGAAATATATTTAGGTGAAGGAAAAAAGTGTGAATTCGAACGAGGCCTGCTTTATGAAGTGCTCTGGGTGCTCCTGTAGAGTAGAACAGCATTATATAAGAACTACTTTTAAATCTCTCAGACGCCTGTTCTCATGGAACGTTTTACTCTGCCTCTTATTTTGACAGTTACATGATCCCCTTTCCGGGATGGTGGTTATTATTTCTCGCTCAGATCACATGCTTGTTGTCTCAGCTGCTCCAGTCCATCTTCCAGGGAGGCTCGGACTGGTGGAACACCCCCACTGGCTCTCACCATCTCATCCTCCTCTTGGATTCCCTGTTTATTTAGTGTTGCAAGATGCGAGTCAGGGAGAAAGGATTTCCACTGTACACACATTTCTTTCCCAAGCAGCCCTAACACCTCTGACCAGGTGACTGTGATGCTTGCAGTGTGGAGTTGGTGCAAAATATCAGTTCACAGAGAAATGATTAGTTTTATTAGATTGCAGGCAATCCGGCAATTTGGAGGGTGGGTGGGTGGGTCATCTAAATTTTGGCTTCTGCATGTTAATGGTACAAAGCCAAATCCTGCTGCACCATGAGGGAGAAACTGGGAAGCAACGACCAGGAACACTCTTATTTTGCACATTTTCCACGGGATTGACGTCTCGCTGGTCTCTCTCCCCCTCGCTTTTCCTTTTCACATGCACTCAGACTCAAAAATACATGCAAAGTTAAATTACATGGAGGCTCTGGGCAGTAAGGAGGCGTATCATATAGAGTAGCAGCTGAGGATATGAGACTAATCTGACAGGTGCAGGCTGGGAGAGTGACAGCATGGGAAGAGGGGGTGGAGGAAGAGGAGGGGGTCACAGCTCCAAACTGAAGGACTGAGAAGATTAACGGTCCTCTCACTCCGGTATCCGCAGACAGGCCCAAGTAGCATGTCATCAATTTCATCTTTATGCTCATCGTCTTTATGGACAACTGCGAACAAGCAGGGAAATCGTTATATAATCACACCTAGTTAATCACAAGAAATGGATTTTAAAGAACATCCCGATGTGAATACCTTATCTGTTTAGAGTAATAGTCCAATTAAGAGGTTTATTACCATGTAATTCCTGAGTGTGGAGCTGGGATGGGTAATTAGGCCACCATTTTGTGCTGCAGACAGAGTTGATAAACACAAAAGAGAGCGCTGAGAAGAGTGATACCACTGTCGTGTCAGCCTCAGAAATATGTGGAATGAAATCAACTCCGAAATTAAGTAATTAACATGCTAGTACTATTATATTTATTAAACACAAAAGGCAGCTATTTAGATGTATTCTCACAGGGACTAATTATGTACGTGACTAATCTTCTGCAACTTGTTGCCATGCCAGACCCGGAGATCCCAAGGAATTTGCTAATTGTAGGCTAAAATGTCGAAGGGATAAACCTGTCTGTCACTCTAAAATTAAACATAGTTTTATTAGAGTACTGGTAAGATAATCTGGGAACTGCTGACAGTCTTTGGGAGCAACAGGAAGGCTATAAGGAGCGTAGGGAGGCACCTCCTGTTGTGTGCACTAAGATTATAGCTGATTGCTTTAGGGCATTGCAGCTGCAAAGATAACAGATAATAGGAATTGATTTATATGATAAGTAGATAAATAAGTACATGAATAACTTGAGCGTATTATATAATATTACTAAGTCCTAAGTAGTAGTATCTCTTGACAATACCTCTTTAAAGATATAACACATTTTGGGGTCAGCTTGAAGGAAAGGCAGATGTGAAATATAAGTTTGACCTTATTTGATCTTGAAGAAGAGGTCAGAGGTCCTAAATAATGTGATATTTAAACTCCCCATATATCATTCCCTGTATGCTCATAATAGTCACAATACAAACAATGGCAGTAAGAAACATCATTTTAAATAGCTCTATATAGCATTACTGTCACTTTCCCCTTTAGATCAAACTGTTGACCTTGAAGGAGAGGTCAGAGGTCAAATGTGACACGATATTTTAAACAAATTAAAACCAAAAACTAAATTCCCTGATTTAGGTTTACTTATTGTATTTGTTATACGTAATAAACTCAAATGTGCAAGACATCTCATAATTTACAATTTGTTGTGGTTTTTATGTTGCTGATTTACTTATTTATCATCTTTTTTTCAGTTGAGTTAATAACTAATGGCCATAATAACTAATTATAAGAGTTTAAGGTTATTTCTTTTGCGTTATGTATGTAGGTCCTTGAAACTCTTTGTATTTTATAGGACATTTGTGATTGATGTTGCACAGTGTTTTGTGTGAGTAATTTATCTTACGTTGTGCAGGCTTTGTAGTCGCTCTTTTGCAAACACGATCTACAACTTGCTGAATAAATTAGGCAAAGACTGTAACAGAATAGGTGCAATTACATCTCCAGTGAAGTTCAGATGAAAGCACCCAGTGGAAAATTCCTGCTTTAGTATTCATAGAGGGTGACAAGGCAACTCTGGATCAGTGTGAGTCTCAATCGTGCTCTGATATAACATTACTGACAGGCAGTTAGACTAACTTTGGCTCTGACTCTGAGTTATAGTCCTTTTAGTGAGGAGCGCCTTGTGTCTGTCATAATTCCTTTTGTTTTGTGCATTATATCGCATATACAGTATGTTACAGTGCCTCCATGCTGGTCAGATATTGCTTTGCCTTGTGAAGGCAAAGCAACCCAGCGGGGTTGCACACGATAAGCCTCACAATGACAGCAGGGTGGTCGACATGCAGAACATATGCTGCATCTGTTTCCAGTGACGAGCGTCCGAATGAGAGTCCATGACCACACAGGATGTATTAACTATGACAGGATGCAGGTGTCCAAAATTAGCAGGAAGAGTCTAATTTTAAAGAACACTTTGTTTCCAGCCTCACTTCCTATTTTAAACTGGCTGAAAAATATCTAATAGGGACAGAGGATGTGAAGTGTGATAGGCGTGCTGTCTGGTGAGGAAAAAACCTTGGCTGAACACTGTGTATATTTACAAATATCTATGAAGTTTTATTCAATAATTTCTAAACAAACAGAAGGTGAAATGTTGAAGTTGCTCTATATTGTGTCGTTTTGTTACAGTTTTGCTCCTCTGGTTTACCTGTATAATGCACACAATCCTTGGAGTTGACCTTGAATGCTTCTAACACACATTAAGAAAATATATTCAAAAACAGGGAACACCCTGAAAACACATCGGACCTCAATAGGAAAAAGAAATCTTGCTGGATATCTGTACTGATATGGACGATGTTACAGACAACATAATGTTTCCTAGCTACTTGCTCTTGAGACTGTGCTGGGAAACACAGCAAACCTTCTGGCAATGGCTCTTAACCAATGCAGCATGGTGGAAGAGCTGGACTATCTGTGCAACCTCTGTAGAGTGAAGGTATTGCCTCATGCTACCAACAGTGACACGGACCCTAGCCAAATGCAAAATTAGTGAAGAAACAGCCAGAAAAGATGAGGAGTGAGAAAATATCAGCGGCCTCCACCTGTAAAACCATTCTTAGTTTGGCCGTCGTCTCATTGTTGCTCCTCTAGTGCACCTGTTGCAAATTTCATTAACACCAAAGCAGCTGAAACTGATTAACAACCCTCTCTGCTTCTTAACTAACCTGATCAATATCCCAGAAGATTAGCTGACTTGATGCTATACTCTGATTAAAAAGTGTTCCTTTCATTATTTAAAGCAGTGTACATTCAACAGTACATTCACAGTTGTAAAGACAGGTTTCAACAAAAACACTCGGTTGAATTACATCACTCATATTCAACCAATACTTTGGAATAAATATTAAGATATCTCAGCCCCTCCTTTATTTATTTATTTATTTTTTAAATACTGCTCTTCTCATAGCCTTAACTTTATGCAAATTGCAAACTACACCACCAAAGGTTGTACATTGTGCACATAATCCAGACGTATCTGTCCACCACACTGACATAAACCCTCCTTAAACCTGCAGAGGCCATGGCTTTCTGAGGTAGCCGCGCCCCGAAGAAAGAGGATTAATGGTAAAGATCATCTAAGTGTCAACTAGTCATGTCATCTTAAAACAATACAGCATATCTGGATCTGCACAAAGACACACACACACACACACACACACACCTCTTATCTGACCTCTTCAAAGACCACAACACGGACTTTTGTGTGCTCGTTTTCACTAAATGAGCTTTGGAGATCTTTCTTTCAGCTCCTCGGGTTTCTCAGTGGCTTTACGGTTTAACCTTTGCAAGGTCAGGGTGAGGTCAGGGGAATAAAGGCAGCTCCAGGATTTACCTTTCGTCCTCTATCATCCACAGTCACTGCGCCCACATGCTGAAAGTGACATATTGTTTTTTTAAGCCTGTTTCAAGGACTGGGTCTGGTTTCAGAGGACCTGCAACTAAAGAAAGCACACAGAAGTAGACAAAAGTAGAGCAAATATAGAAACACTGCCAGCGCTGTCAAACTCACTAAGATTTTATCTTAATTTCTTTGTTTTTTGTAGGTGTGTTCTAAAGTTGCAGTGTGTTAATCTTTTATTATCAGAAATAACACAGAGTAGTAAAAACATTTAAAAAAAAAAAAGTAGTGCTCAAAAGAGGAAGGAGAAAATAGAGCAGGAAGAGAAAACTGCCTGGACTTTGATCGGTGCTGTCAATGAATTTGCTGAGCACAGGGACCAAAAGATGACGGGCTGATGGTGTGAGTAGTTTAAAGGATTGAAAATTTTTACCCCTTATATGTTAAAAATAATTCATGATATAATGTGTGTTATATGTGGTACAATAGAAATGACTGTTGAATGAGGTATTCTATAAATGAGTGTGCTTGTTTGGCATGTTGACAGTCAAAACAATGCAAAACTAGCAACGCTGCCATCCTCCCCAGCTGTGCTCCATGTTTATCCCACATATCTGACAATGCTAACAAAATGATAAGAACTGAAAAGCTTATTATTTTACTTTGAGTTTCTATTTAGTTTATGATAGTTTACAGTTTATCTAGAGACTGTATATAAATGATGGATATAGTCATCATGGCATTACCTTATGTAAACTGTTTTTCTGAAGCCTTCAGACAGCTGGGATACACTGCAGCTGATCCATAATCCTGAAATTTAATGAGTGGAAGAAAATAAATGTTAATGGATGGACATGACAACAACATGGATATCCTGGCTACTTAGGTTCAGCTGTGATTCAGCATGACAGTAAAATGGGACACTAACTTCCATTAGCAAAAAAAAAAAAACCTTACTGGAAAAAGCTGAACAGCAGACCTCTTGAATGTTTTTTAGTACAACCGAACATTGTCAACAAAATTAAATCACACCCACTTGTCAGTCAAACCACTTGTAGCAACTCCAAAATATTAAAATGTAACCATCGTTTAAATGTTGTGGATGGGAAAATTAGCTCTAGATACCAAAATCATTTAGTGTGCCGCTGAAGTTAAACTGTAGGCACCGCCCGATGAACATATATTGGATAAGAAGTTAACAAAATGGATGGATGCCTGGATGAATGGATGTATATTAATTTCTATTGTGAACATGGGCATTTTTAACATGAAGATCTTTGATTTAGTTTTGGAGCCAGCCTCATGTGGCCATTGCAAGAATTGCAGTTTTTGGCACTTCCCCTTTAATCCCAATAACACTGCTTGTTTTGGCTCACTGTGACTGTTAGTTATATTAGATTTTGAGGAATATTTCAGCAATTTGTTGACAGCTCTGTAGTTTTTGACTAAGCATGAGCTGTCGAAGGTTCTTCCAGCTTTGAGTTCTTTTCCTATTCAGCTGCTTGTATTTGGGAGATCCAGTATATGTAACTACATAATTGTAGCATTTCTTCTGTTCAGCATATGTTAGCATGCTCGCATGCTAACGTATGATGGTAAACACTGTAAGCCTTATGCCCTCATTATAGTCACTGTGAGCATGCTGACGTATTTAGCACAAACAGCCTCACAGAAGCACTAGCGTGGCTCTAGACAAACAGCTGAGCTGATATCAGGGAGACTGGTGCAGAGTTATATAAAAGTCTACAGCCTGTCTCATATTTTCTCTTTCAAACACTTCTTTCAACCCTAGCTGTAACCTCTTGAGGTCTCACGTTACCTCCACTCTTCTGCACAATTACCCAGTGAAGTAGAAGCTACTGTGTTTGGCATGCGGATGAGTTTGTAGGGTAGGTTAGGGGGCGGGGTTGGGTGGAGGGGAAAAGCTTTTTTTTTTTTTTTTCCCTTTTTTTCACCCAATCTGACTGGAGAGCTCTCCGTATGTGTGAAGTTCTGAAGTGAGAAAAGATTGGGGACATGGATTTTGGGGTGGGGGATTATTGGACGAGATCACAGGGATGCCTTTACAGATTGCATACATAGCCCATCAGATTTTAACACAGTCAATCTGCCTTCAGTGTGCAGACATAATGCTAACCCCCATGTGTGGATCAGACACCACACAGACAGATAATCCTTCCCAAAGTCTGTCATTTGATGTCCACCCCCCAACCCCCAAAAAAGCATCCATGTGTTACGCATACTTACATGCATGTTCTTGCACACACTAGCAAGGATTTGGGGTCACAGCATGCAAATGCTCTTTGGGTTTGGGGGTGAGTAGGGGATTACTGATTTAGTACCCTGGCCAGATGCAAACACACACCACTGACACAATGTAGTAAAAATCTGAGTAACAGTGCACAGTAATCCTGTCCAATAAAAGTAACATTTGATTTGTGTAGAGTGAAAGCCTCCCTACGTAATAACAACCCTGATAATGTTTCATTCATCTCTAATATACTTTAAGTCCATCAATCGGTCAGCACAATGGCAGTCATCTCTTCTGTATCAACAGTGCAAATCTCTTCATCTGCTGCTCTTTATCTTTGAATGTTTCTCCATTTCTGTACCTCAGCACCTTGCTTCCCAAACAGCTTCCTCCCTCTCAGCATTCCCATCACGTCCTAGTTTTCCCATTTGCTCAGATTTGAGGTTTTCTTCTGGGGCTAAGATGCAGTGACTGCTTGATATGTAACTGATACATTTCCCAGCCTAAGTTCTGCAGCTCTAAGGAGAGCTGCACTCCTTAGCTTACACCTTGCTCAGTGTGTGTTTTTGAACGGCTCTGTGAGCTCGATCACATAAATGGAACTGTCAGAACGAGAGAGCAGGACCAGACTCAGGAAGGAAGGAGCTCCACTCCCATGAATCTCCGCTGGACGGCCCAGCAAAAGGAGCGCTGCCATTTTTGGGAGAAAGGAGCCATCTCCTAGGTGAGTGCCATAGCAACAGCCAACGTGGGCCCCAGCTTTCCGAGCTGTCCTTTTCAAGCTTCCAATCAAAAGTGGCAGGCCAGGTTTTTGTTGTTATGTGGCGTCTCCTACCCTCTCTTTTGGCCATTCTTCTGCCTCTCCTTTTCTCTGCCTCTGTGACATGGGCCTGGCCTTGTTCACCAGGGAGGCTGTGAGAAGACTGCTGAGGGAGAGGCTCTGTGGGAAAATGTTGCCAGACAACACGGGGGTATGTGGCAGCGAGGGTAAGCTAATATTGTCTAAGTGGGGGGAAAGGGGTATATTAGACATTTAGATTGTCAGATTGTCAATAGTCAGCTACTGCGGTATGTAAATTATGCAAACTGCAAATTTAATGCTTTAATTCACACCCCAGAGTGTCATATTTAAACACAAACCAACATGCCTGTAGATAACTATCTGAGCTTTTGATTTTGGTTTTGCTTGTCAGGTTGTTTTTCATACAGTTAATGTGACTTATGCATTTTTTATTTCTTTGCAGATGGCGGATGGTGGAAGATGGTGGCTCTGTGTGTGGACTGGGAACTGTTCTAGCAGTATATGTTGCACTTCACTCTTCTCTTCCCAAGGAGCTTCTACACAGGATGGCACAGTAGTGCACTAAATAGCTAATCTGGTTGTTTTCGGGGGGGGGTTCTGTGCAGAGCATGCATGTTTTTTGTCCCCTTTCCATGCTCGGTTTCTCTCCAGGGACTTTAGCTTGCTAACTAAAGTCCAAAGGCAGGCTCATTAGGCCACTTGGTGATTCTAAACGGGCCGTGGTCCATCAGCCGGCAATGATAGTCCATCACAAGCTGACAGACAACCACACACACAAGTCTATAGTTGTCTGTCAGCCTGTGATAGACTAGCAACCTGACCACGTGTATGCCTGGTTTCCCCACTACAGATGGGTAATGATTCCTCTTCATAAGAAGAAGCTACTTTCAGCTGTGCTCTTGTCTCATAGGTCAACATGAGTTTTTAAGCCAGATGCCCTTCATGATGCAACCCCAACAGAGATTTGCATCTCCAGCTGGAGTCGATCCAGAGACCCTTTTGGTTGTCGAGTGAATGTGTAAATCATCCCTCATAACGAAGCTTAAAGTCTTGAGCTGACTTCATAAATGTAGTCAAGTAGTTTTCTGAGAAAGTGTGCTGATCACTGATCAAAGTAAAGTAATTCAGGCTGCAGTGCTTGTTATTTTGAGCGTTTCTGTATTGCCAACTTTGTTTAAAAAATAGAAAAGGTGTTGGGGCAAAAGCTAGCACACTGCAAGAAGCCACTTTCACTGGTTCACCGCG
>VOQK01002570.1:13121-42360 GCA_015052645.1 Benitochromis conjunctus
ATGAAAGGTGTGACGTTTCAAGCACACCTGCTCTTCATCAGACCATGAAGACGATGACACTGATGACACTTTGTCTTCTAACCAAATGGCCACAAAACTAATGATACCCTCATCAGCCAGCGTGGGTAGTGCTAATGAGCAAATAGTATGCTAATGTGCTAAATTAACATGTCAGTCATGGTTCTAAACACCATGCTGTTACCGTGTTAGCATGCTGATGTAAAGATGTGTTCAAAGTACAGCATCACAGAGCTTCACTATGAAGCTTGTGGTGGAAATATGGTTGGTGTGGAAGAATTATATTTTAGGAATTAAGTCTGTATTTTTAGACTCTTTGTTGTTGTTGATGTATTACAGATTAATGGGCAAAGGTCTTGTGCCATCCCTCATTTCTCTATATTTTGCTTCCAAGGAGCCAGAGCAACACTCTTCCAAAGTTTTTCTTTGGACATGCTTTTTCACAGATTTTCAGTACACTCGTTGTACCTGATAATTTTCAGAGGAATGTTTCTTAACACTGACATAGGAATCAACCAAGCATAAACAGGACCGGAGAGATGGATTTGGCCCTTCAGTTGGTCTCAATCAAAGGATGGCTTGAAGCCATTCTTAGGAAAGGGAAATGGGGAGAACTGGACTGTAAATGAGTGGCAACAGGTCTTATGGTGTGATTAATCCAAATGAGACAATTTTGGTTGTCAATTTGTACAGAGGACGTCAGGACAGAGGTAGAACAGTGAGCGTCGACACCAATCTATAAAACGTGGTGGAGACTTTGTCATGATTTGGAACTGCATCTGTTGGAGATTTTGTCAAACTTTATGGAATTATGAACACAGAAAAGTACGATCATGCATCTATCTGGAAAGCGTCTGATTGGGAACAACATTTTTCAACATGACATTGATCCCGAACACACTGCCAATGCAGCAAAAAAGCATACATGGATGGGAAAACATACACTGAAACACTATCAGTCATGGACTGGTTTCCCCAGACCTCAACGTGACTGGGATCATCTTGACAGGGAATGGAACAAAAGGCATTCAATATCCAAAAAAAGAGCTTTGCGCGTCCTTCAAGAAACCTGGAAGACTAAATCCTGAGGACTACTTGAACAAATTAGAAGAAACAGTGCCTAAGAGAGTTTAGACTTGCTGAAGAATAATAAAGAAATAGGGATCGGCCCAAGACTTTTGCACAGTCCTGTATATACATTTGATTGTCATTGATAGTAATGCCCACATTCTTGTGTTCGATGATCTCCCACAAACTATGGTACATCTTAAGCTTACCTTTATATGTAAAGCTCTAAAATAATTATAACCTCTAGCGATATTATCTACTGTTGTTGCCAAAGGCTCAGCAATGACAGAGCTGATAGTAGGTGTTATGTTACACTTTATTACATTCATACAACGATGATGAGTAATAGTCTTATAAGGTGCATGTCAACGAGTACAGCGGTAGATGAAACATCACAAAAACACATGCTGAATAATTCACACATCTCTCGCCGTTTCTGCTGTAGTTGAAGGATACATGTAATGAATGCTTCTGCTTTTATGTAACCAGAGAGCCACCTTGTGGATAAACGAGACACACCAAAAAGGAATGGAGATGACAGCATATATATTAAGTTAGTTATGGACATTTTTAAAATACAGAAGGACAAGGATAAAGAAGAGACTAAATTGGAAGGAGGAAAATATTCAGTTTCCCTGTTTTATCATTTATTAACCTGTATTATCCTACTCCATGATCAATAGCCTCAGTGTGCTCTCTGACTACCGCTCCTAACGTGAACCCATTCTTTGCCGCAGCCAGCCAAGGTAGCGCGACACCTTCTGGAAGATGTAGCCTTTGCTGCAGTCGGCCCCTGTTGGCTGACTCACCACACCAGTGAGGAAGAACACGTCCCTGTACAGGGTGAGCAGGGGGCTCCCGGAGCTCATGGTGCAGTCGGCGTTCTCCCGAGGTGCAGTGCAGCCCATCTTGTTGGTCATCAAGTTTCCATGAGTTTCCAGACACATGGGAAGCTTGTTGTACACCAGGGTGTGAAGAGTGAGCGGGTCCTGTAAAGCAGACCCCTGCTGGGGTTCCTTCCAGCCAGTGACCGCTGTTGTGTAGTCACCTGCCATCAAAATGCTCTCAGCAAAGTCTCTTTCTGGCAGACAGGCAGCAATGACCTCTCTTTTAAAGATGATGCGGTCGCGGAGCTCAATCACAGCTAGGTCGTTTTCAGGGCGACCTTCCACATAGCGTGGGTGGACATGAATCACTTTAACATACAGCGTCTGTTGTCCAGTATTACTGCTGCTAGTGATGCCTTTGCCTGTGCAGAAGATAAGGAAAGGTGATGATGTTAAAAGTTCTAAAAAATCATGTACACATACCGGCATGCAGCACAAGCAGATTTACTGCACTTCTGTGCTCAAGTTCAGTTTTAGACTTGTGCAGAGTTGTGTTGCAATAACAATAAAGTATCAAAAATATCTATCAGCTTATTATATTATTAGCTTTATTATTATATTTATTATATTATAATTATTATATCATATTTTATTTTAAAATAGCACCTCAAAGATGATAAATAAAGTGACAACACTGATCTGTCAGTTATTTCAATTTTGAAACATCTAATTTTTATGAGATTTATTCTGTAATTTTATGTAAGAATGGTTATAAAGTGGTAGAATTTTTTTTATTTGTGGTTTTGTTTTTAGTTAATCAAATGATGAGTGTTTTCTCCACCTTTATCTTATCAGTCCAAAGGACACTGTTTCCAGAAGTCTTGTGCTTCAGATATAACATTGAAAACCTAAGCCGTGCTGCCATTGTGTTTTTAGAGAGAATAGGCTTTCTCCTGGCAACCCTTCTAACATGTTCAGTCTTTTTCTGATTGTACTGTCAGGAAATGTAATATTTAACATGCTAACTTAGCCCTGTAGAGTCTCATATGTAGCTCTTCGGTTTTTTGAAGTTTCTGAGCATTGCGTGGTCTGACCTTTGGTCGAATTTGCTGGGATGTCCACTCCTGGTCAGATTGTGTTAACACATACAATACCTGAGTGCTCCAGACCAGCAAACTGCCAAATTTTCTGCTTTTATAGAGGTGCTCGCATTCACTGATGAAAATTTAACCAAATGCATTTGATTAGAGATGGTTCATAATATTATGAACCTATCTCTAATAATAGGCTACGTACCACAGACCTTCAAGCTGGCAGTAGTTACTTAAAAAGTCATCTCTAGACCCAGTGGTCTTAGCTAATTATAGCTAAGTGCTCTCACACTGCAGGCTTACTTGTTGTTCCTAGAGTATTTACAAGTAGAATGGGAGGCAGAGCCTTCAGTTTTCAGGCTCCTCTTCTATGGAACCAGCTTCCAGTTTGGATTTGGGAAACAGACACTATCTCTACTTATAAGATTAGGCTTAAAACTTTCCTTTTTGCTAAAGCAGTTAGGGCTGGATCAGGTGACCCTGAATCCTCCCTTAGCTATGCTGCAATAGGCGTTGGCTGCTGGGGGATTCCCATAATGCAATGGGTGTTTCTTCTTCAGTCACCTTTCTCACTCGATATGTGTTAATAAACCTTTTTGCATTGAATCATAATTATTAATTAATTAATCTCTGGCTCTCTTCCACAGTATGTCTTTTATCCTGTCTTCCTTCTCCCTCCCCAACTGGTCGCGACAGATGGCCGCCCCTCCCTGAGCCTAGTTCTGCTGGAGGTTTTGTCCTGTTAAAAGGGAGTTTTTCCTTCCCACTGTCGCCAAAGTGCTTGCTCATAGGGGGTCATATAACTGTTGGGTTTTTCTCTGTATGTGTTATTGTAGGGTCTAAAGCACCTTGAGGCGATTGTTGTTGTAATTTGGCGCTGTATAAATAAAATTGAATTGAACTGAATTGAATTGATTAGCAGCACCTGGCCGCTACAGACCCTTCAATTACTATAGTACACCCTAGCACTGCAGAGTCCTGTGAAAACTCTTTTTCAATTGGCTATATTCTTAAAATGTTACATTATTTCTGTACTCATTAAAAACTGCTTGCATCGTTAATTTGTGATGATTCTTTTCTAAAAACTTTTACATCCACGCCTGCCCACTCCTTCCCTTACCGTTTACAGCTTGTACTGAATTTGATGACTGAAAAGACTTTTCACTTAAATATATATATTTTAGGGCACATGCTGGCTTCTATACTGTGTGCTGACATGTATGTGTTGTTTCATGCCATTAAAAAATTATAACATATCATCACAGGTGGAAATGTAATATAAAGCAAGAAAGAAACAAATTTGTTCTTGAAATCTGAAAGGGAAGCTTGGATGGGTCACTCCCCACACAGTAACATCTATGGTACTGCTATTATTTATTCCCTGAGAACCGAGGGGGAAATTAATCTTTTGATTGATTTTTTTTTTGTGATTTCCTTCCTCTTTGGAGCTGAAAGAGGCCACTCAAACACACGAGATATCAATGGAAAACCCAAGATGTCCTCTATTTAATACATCAGGACTTAGTAGGATAGCTCAAATAAGTCTAAAGATATAAAGACCAAAACCAAATGTCCATCACAGAAGACATAAACTAATTGGTTGGTTCTCATAGGATATGTCACTGATTTCCTTCATACAGGAAGGAAATCATTACAAATACAAAAAACCCCTTTTGAATCTATGCTTAAACATTTTGTATATATATTATGTACAACTTTTTATCATTTTATATTCAAACTTTTTGGGACAATGGAAAACTAATCTATGTATTATAAAATGTACAATACATATAAATCATTACCTACTTGCAGCGTTTGTATACTCTTTGCTTACTCACCAACAACCACCTGGAAGGATGGGTATTTGTTGGCACACTGAGCTGTAGTCAGGACAAAGTTCTCCTTCAGTATGACTCCGCTACAGAAACCTGCTGACTCTGAACTCACCAGAAGAGCCTGCAAACAACACGACAGTTAAGACCCTGCATCTCTCTTTGATACCTTTGTGAAACGCACATTCATACACCGATAGCATTGTGTCTTTGTGTTAATGTGTGTCCTCCTACCTGCCACGGACAGTCTGAAGACGCACAGGCGATTCCCTCAGAGTTGCTGGTGCTAATTCTGGACAATTTGCCTTGCAACTGTTGTAGGCGGGACACCTTACCGCAGGGGAACTCGACTGACAGAAGAAGATGATTATGATTATTTTTTTGACTAGATTATTTTTGAAGTACGACTGGCATATCTGGCAATAGCTTTTGTAGTCAACAAAGCGGTCTGTGGGGAAATATCAGAAATCCTCTTTTCATCTGAGCTGGCTGGATGGGTGTCTTGATTATATCTTTGACAGCATCATGTAAGCTACACAATGATAAAAATAAAATGACTGAAAAAGTAAACAAACATGGGCAGATGGGTCTCGTCTATGCCCTCCGAGAGGAAACAGTTTTTTTCTGCTATAACCGCCATTTTCACTTCCAACCCTCATGCTGTAATAAATTCAGCTCTTCATGAGGTACTATGAAATGCAGAGGTCAGGTCACTGTTGCCTCACAGCAAGAAAGTTCTTCGTTTGGATCTCCTGGTTGGTTGGAGGCTGTGTGAAGGTGGCATACTGTCCCTGTGGGTTTTCTCCAGGTATTCCAGCCTCTTCCCATAACCCAACGACAGAATGTCAGATTAAGCAGAGATGCTAAATTGACTGCGTTACCCTGGTGTGACCTGATTTAAAAATGGTCACAGAATTTCTAGACAGCCAAGTGGTGGAGGGTGGCCTCTACCACTTGACCTCTCTTTTTACAGATCATGTGGCTCTTCTGGCCTCATTAGTAGGTGCCATGCATCTCGCACTGGGGCAGTTTGCAGCCAAGTGTGAAGCAGCAAAAATGATAGCACCTCCTAGTCTGAGGCCATGATTCCCACTTCAGGTCTGGGGAAAACTGGTACCTGAGAGGGGGAGTTCAAGTATGTTAGGGTTTTGTTCATAAGGGTGGAGCAGGGAGACGGACAGATGGATTGGTGCAGCTTCAGCAGTGAAAGTAAAATGAATATATCTGAAGAGAGAGCTAAGTGTGAAAGTTAAGTGTTGATTGATTTACATTTCCGCCCTCACACATGCCCACAAAATCTTTGTAGTCATGGAAAGAATGAGATTGGGTTCTCCCTTAGAGACAGCAAGAGGAGCTCTCTCATTCAGGAGGGCCTCAGAGTAGAGCCACTACCACTCCACATCGAGGAGTCCTTAGTACATCTACTGTGGCGCTTCCTAGGTGAAGTATTTCTGTTATTTCCTACAAAGAGGAACACAATGGAGAGATGATTTATTATATGTGTATATATATATATATCTCAACTGGCCTAGTGATCCTGGAGGAGGAGGCTCACTGAGCGGGTCTGTGCATTTATGGTTAGACTGCTTTTGTACGTCCATGATGCAGACCCACATAAGTGGCAGAAGATGGATGGATAACCTTTATGCATTTTTTTTGATGTACTGCCAAATGTTTTCCACCCACAATGATTGGCAACTAGTAATCTGCCATGTTATTCAGTAAATAATAGGCACAGGCATAAAACACAGATTTTTTTTTTCTTCAAACTTGAACAAAGAACATGGGACTTGCAGAAAAAAGTCATTTCGATGCATGACAGACGTACCTTGAGGCACACACTGTTTCTTGTCTGTGTTGAGCTTCCACCCGCGGGCGCAGGAGCATTGGTAGGATATGTAGCCTGGTTTACAGAACTGAGAGCAGCCCTGGTCCTTTTCCAGAGTGCACAGAGTCTCGTCTGCGTTGTGAAAACAAAGTGGAAAGCTTACAGAACTTCCAAATCAAATCAAAAATGATGTTCATGTACGAAATCCTGATGTCTCCTTCTCACCTTTCTCACAGAGGACTCCAGTGAAACCTGACTTACAGACACAATCAAAGCCTCCAACGCTGTCTGAACACATGGCTCCATTCTTGCAGGGCTTCTCTGCGCACTGATCTCCATCTGAACACGGAGAGGATGACAAGCTGTAATGTAGTGCTAATGCATAGGCAGCAATGGACAATCCTTTTAATAATGCACTTACCAACATAGACTGACCAGAAGATATCCTGGAGAAGAAAAGACACGCCGTAAGTGAAAAGCTGGAGCTACACAGTGGTTTTCTCTTTACAAACAGAGGCTCAAAGGAGGTTTGAGGAAACGAGGAGGGGATTAACAGTGGGCTCACCGTGCGGTATGTGTCTTGGAAGAACTTTCTGGCCTCCTCGTAGCTGCACACCTTCTCCATGCAAGCCTGCTCCAGAGTGGAAGGTGTATTTCTCTTCTGACGGGAGATTAATGAGGTTGCCTGCTCTTTGTCCAAAAAAACTGAGGGGACACATAAAGTCTCAGCTATCATGGCATTAAAGATTGAATATAGCTGAGAAGAACTCAACAGACCTTTAACCATTAAACCAACTTAATATAAACCTAAATAAGCTGCATCTCACTGACCCAGCGCAAGACGTCAGCTCCATAAAACGACTGACCTCCCTTTCTTAGCACTGCATCCATCCAGGGAAAAAACTCTGACATGTTATTTGCTGTCTGCTCTCACCCTGACCTTTAAATCTTTGCTTTTTATTCAAACTGAAGGCCACTGAGCTGTAGAAGTCCCCTGGCTCCATGCTGCCCCCCTTACCTGTGTCAGGGGCGTGAATGGCCACCAATGCCCCAGCCAGCAGACACAGCACCGCAGCAGATGTGGTCACGAAGTGCATGGTGCCACTGAAGTGTATCCCAGCTCTGAGGCAATGTGTCAGTGATGCAGGGACCGCTGTACAGTAAAAAAGAAAAACAGATACGAGCAGACTTTTTGACGCATGAGGGTGGCTGGAAAAAGACATGAAGCAGTAGAAGGACATGCAGCAGAGAAAGAAGTGGGCACTGTTTAATGTTTTAGAAGGCCGCAGTCACTTAGAAAGAATGAAAATCGCTGCCTGGGTGTTATGAAGCTGTGGCTCACTCAGTTATTGTGCAGTAGTGGCCGCAGCTGGCTCACTGGTTCTTTATAAAGTTAAGCACTTCAT
Source organism: Benitochromis conjunctus (assembly GCA_015052645.1). Taxonomy (NCBI): domain Eukaryota; kingdom Metazoa; phylum Chordata; class Actinopteri; order Cichliformes; family Cichlidae; genus Benitochromis; species Benitochromis conjunctus. The sequence continues at coordinate 21,192 of VOQK01002570.1, forward strand.
TTGGGGAGCTCTCTGAAGCGAGCAAACAACAGCACTACCAACCTGCTACAGAAACTGATTAGAGATATAACATGTAAGAAACCTCTGCTTCTCCTTCCTTTCACTGTGACAGAGAAGCTATTGCACTATGTAACATGAATATTTTTTTTTAATTGACTTATCCTGGTCATTTGTGTGTTGGTTGATTTTGATGATAACAGCAATTAAATATATAGTTACCTTATTCAGTTATTATTATTAAGTCATCATACTAATTATTGTTGAGTGGATATACATTATACAACAATGTATTTTAAATATGGTTAAAGGATATTTACATCTGCAGTCACTGAGCTGTGTGCAGTACTAACTATCTGGATGGACTTCATTCATTTTCATTAATAATGAAAATGTTTATGCTTTTTCATTCTGATCTTTTGCTTCCTGTTACATATTTTATTTTGTATGTGCTTTTAAGCTTAACTTTTTAATTAATAATTATTTATTTTTTTAGCAGAGGTTCAGAGCTTCTGAGCGGGGACTACATATGGCTAGTGTCTAACTCATCAGATGCTATATACAATATATGTGTTGTACAATTACAGAAATGGATGAATAGAAACTTTTTTTATTTAGGGTCTGATCTTGTACAGTTGAGAAAACGGTGGGATGATGATGCATTAATAAAAAATAAATTAAAAAACAAATACATTCCTTATTTTGTAAAGTCTCACAGCCAGGCACAACCGTCTCCAGGGTTTACAGAGAACAGTCCAAGAAAGAGAAAACATCCAGTGAGCAGCAGCTTTCTGGGAGAAAATGCCTTGTTGATGCCAGAGGTCAGAGCAGAATGGTCAGCCTGCTTCAAGCTGATAGGAATGCAGCAGCGACTCATAACTACTTGTTATCAAGGTATGCAAAAGAGCATCTCTGAAGCAGCTTATTAGGTACTTCAGCAAAACACCACACCGTGTGTCACTCTTGTTGGTAAGAACAGGAAGCTGAGGCTACAGTTTATCCATTAAAAACGTTGCCTGGATCTTTGAGCCTGGATTTCTTTGCGACATTCAGACGGTAGTGTGAGAATTTGGCAGAAACAACATGAAAGCATGGATCCCTCCTGCTTTGTATCAAAGCTTACCGCTACTGCTGGTGGTGTAATGGTGTTGGGGATAGTTTATTGGCACACTTTGGGCCCACAAGTACAAACCGAGCATCATTTAAACACCACAGTCTACTAAAGTATTGTTGTTGACCATTCTCATCCCTTTATATGCACAGGGTACCCATCTACTGATGGCTGCTTCCAGCAGGATAACACACCATGTCACGAAGCTCTGATCACCTCAAAGTGGTTTCTTGAACATGACAATGAGTACTCACTGTACTCTGATGGCCTTCACAGTAACCAGATCTCAATCCAATAGAGCACCTCTGGGATGTGGTGGAAGAGACGACTCACGTCATGTATGCGCAGTTGACAAATGTGCAATAAATGCGTGATGCTATCATGTCAACATGGACCAAAATATCTGAGGAATGTTTCCAGCACCTTGTTGAATCTATGACACGAAGAATTAAAGCAGCTCTGAAGACAAAAAGTAGGCCCAACCCATAAAATGCGCATTATAAACAAACATCTGCCTCTGCCCAACATAAACAACAATATGCTTTCAGCAGAGCACGTTAATGATTCTATTAGTACAGACTTTGCTTTTTATGCCGCTTTCTAGAGTTACATGGTTGGCGTTACAACAAACACGGACAGTAAGCAGCATCTACGCCTTTTTAGTAAACAGGATGCTGGGCACCTACATGATGCTACAGTGTAGCAGAGTCACTGTTTTCATGGCGGTGTGCCTCAGCAGGCCTGAAGGAGAAATTACACGAACAAATAACAACAACCACAGCAGCAGTGCTGCTCCGTACTTACCGCCCCGGACTGAATGGAGGAGCCGGCCCGGCTGATGCTCCTTCTCCTCGGTTGTTCTGAGACACGCAGCGGCCTCGCAAACGGATGGGGCCTGTCGATCCAAAATAACGAGTCCTGATTACATCCGCGCCTGCCCACTCCTTCCCTCACTCCCTCACTGTTGACAGCTTGTACTGAGGCTGATGACTGAAAGGATCCACCAGGGGGCGCTGTAGGACAAGACAGAGTCCGAGTGTGCGGAAAGCATGGATAGCCATGAAGTTGCTGAATAAAACCATCAAGAACCACACCAGAAACACAGGCGACTAAAATAACAATACAGCCCTCGAGTTTAAAAAAAAGAAAGAAAAAACAAACAAAGTGAGAGTGAAATGGTATAGATGAACTTAAAACACATGCCTGTTAATAAATCAGACGCTGAATAGAATACAAGAAATACCAAGATTTAATTATTTATTATTAAATACTTTATTTCAGACAAGCTGAGTCAGTTTCACTGCCATCAAAATATTATAAGTGACATAACTTTTGGGGCACGACTACCTAAACAGCAACCTCCAGGGGTGAAGCTAAGCCAACACAGAACTGCAAAAGTGAAGTGAAGCGTCCGTTACTTAGACAGTCTCCACCTCACATCAGGCAATGATATTAATCAAAGGATCCAATAGAAATGCTTCAGAAGACACCAACAGAAGCACACATACACACTCTGATGAGGTCCATTTTAAATGACTCAAAGTAGTGGAGCTGAAGCCTAGGAGGCTCCAGCTGCCTGTGTTGAGCCATCTGTCAATCAAAACAACCACACAATGGATGTTTTTGAATGACTGATACCAGAAGCTAAATGAAAAGACAGATTAGCTCTTTCTTTCTTGAGTTTAGTTGATATTTTGGGAATATTATTTAATAAGTGAGTGTGAGGGGAGGATACGATTGAGAGGTGGATTGGGGCAGATCTGTTGTGGTCAAGCTACATTCCTATGTTCCTCTTCTATAGTCACAAGCTCTGGGTAGTGACCGATAGAATGAGGTTGTGGATACATGTGGCCAAAATGAGTTTCCTTTGAAGGGTGGCTGGGTTTTCTCCCTTAGAGATAGGAGAAGGTCAGCCATTCAAGAGTACAGCCGCTGCTCCTCCATATTGAACGCAGTAAGTTGAGGTGTTTCGGATGTCTGAAAAGGATGCCTTCTGCACGCTTCCTAGGTGAGGTGTTTCGGGCATGGGAGGAGGCCCCAGGGTAGATCCAGGACTGGAGAGATTATATCTCTCAGCTGGATCGGAAACGACTCTGTGTCTCCCAGGGTGAGCTGGAAGAGGTGCCTGAGGAGAGAGAAATCCAGGCTTCTCTGTTTAGACTTCTAAGGACTGGATAAGCTATAAAACATGGATGGATGGACATGTATTGAAGAGAAAACCTTAATTAGACCAGTTCACAACTCAATATTTCTCTTGTAAACTTAAATTCTGTGTTGCAGAGTTTAAAAAAAGAGTGTGTGCAATGCTCACCTTTTCCTGGTTTACTCCTCAGCAGGATGTGGAGCAAAAAAATAAATCACCTGCTTCAAACCAAACCAAAGTGACAGATTAGGGGAGTTTAGTATTTCTAATACATAGAACTAATTAAAGCATACGTGTTACTGAATTATTTATAGGAATTTGTAGATATGTAAATATTTGTTCTGTGATGATTCTTTGATTGAACTGCTGACAGGTTATATCCACGCTAAAAGGAAAGTATAAAGGAAGCCCGAGACCTATTTCAGAATCCCTTTGATAATGACTAAAGACAAAAAAGGAAAGTTTTCCCATCATTACTGCTTTTACAGCCCGTATTTTTCTCGGCACTGCAAACAGAATGAGGAGGTCCTCTAATGTCTGCATGCTTGAGCAAACAAAACTGGGTGCAATCTGCTGTGATCAATAGGAGAAATCCAACTGCAAACAAACACACATCAGCTCAGACAACATCAAACAGCCCTGGTCGAGATTGGGGCGCTACAGAAGTCTCTGATCGGGAGGATCAGACAGAAAGTGTTGAGGAGCCGATTTCAAAGAGGCTGAGAATATTTTTTTAGGTAAAGTACACAATAAAACCCAATCTTATATGCTTGATAGTTACAGCAAATTACAACGACAGAAGGACTTGAAAGACATTCCTTTAATTCACGAGGAGTTATGAGCCTGCGTTTAGAGCTGTTGCATGTTGAATAGTAAACTTTGTGATTAGCGATGCTTGGTGAAGATGATCAAACACACTCGCGCACACAGGCAGTTGTGGTAGCTGCTGAAACTAGGTCATCAAGGCTACATTTTACAGAGCCAAAGTCCCTCCTCAGTGGCCTTATTTCAATGCAATTGTTTGTGAGAGCAATGTAATTTACAGACAGGGCCGTGGGGCTTTAGTCTCAGCTGCAGCAGTGTTAAATGTCTCCATTTCCCAAGTCTAATAACAGAAGTATTATAAGAGCCTGCTCAGACCAGCTGGTCCCTGGTGCTGGGCAGGGGCAGGAGCTGGACCACTTAGACCAGGGAGTCTCACCCAGGGGTGGCGAGAGCGAACGGAGAGCCTGCTCGGGCGTGCTGAGCTGCAGCTAGATGTGCAAATGATTCTGATAATTTCCCTGGCGAGTCTGGTGTCAGGTGAAATTGCTAAGTACACGCATGCATAGTATACATACTGTATCAGCGCACGTGGGATGTGCAGCGTACACCAGATGTGTTACTGGTGTACGTGTATATATACGTATACGTGTGAGCATGCAGGTGTGCTCAGCGCTGTATGCGCTGGCTCAGAAACAGGAGTAGAGGAAAACTTGCCCAATCATCCATCCATCTCTTTCCTCCTGTTATGTTTTATTCAACATCCCCACTCTTGTGTTGTCTCTCACCCTCCCACTCTCTTTCACTCATGCTCCCAATTCTTTCCCACTCCTCTTATTATTTTTGAGTGCTGACTCTAAATTGGAGGCTAGCAGGAAAGAAAGGGTGGCACAGTGCTCACGTGTAACCTCACTGACCCACTCCTCTTCACATCCATGGCCCAATTTTACAGGCACACTAAACAAACGGCTCATCGCACAAGGTATCTATAATTAATGTCACCTGATACTTGACGACTTTGTGATGAATTTAACAGCCTGGTTGTTAAATCCACCGGACTCCCTGTTTGGAGTCTCTCCCCCTCTCTCTTTCTGTCTTCCCTTCTTTACTTTAAAGCAACATGTCCATTTGCCTGCTGTTCCACCACTTTGATCCAGACTCAAATGTCTTAACATATTATTCTAAAGAGGTTTCCCCAGACATGTTTACACCTGCTGCTCAACCCTAGTTACAAAGCATGGCTTTTTACAATATTTTTTAAAAAGTAACATTAAAATCTGGATCTCCCTCGTCAGTTCGTTAGACCAGACAAGGGACGCTTCTGAATTTATCAATCCACTGACTTTTCTTTCAGCCCATCTGCCTTGTGTTCTGAACACCTACAAGCCTGTCCAAACATACAGGTCAGATTTTAACCTTGCTAATAAGCATGGGGTGCAATAGTGTGCAGATTTAGCACTGGATAAATTGAAGTTCAGCCTCACAAAGTCTGCATGTTCTCTCATGTAGCCTTGAATATCTCCATTTAGCCCAAGAAGGTAAATTATTCATGGCATTGGTTTCCTGTATAAGAACCAATGCCATGAAGCTCCCTGTGCACAGATTTTGTGCTGATGTTAATGTCAGAGGAGGTTTTTTTTAGTTCTGCAGTTAATGAGTCAATCAATGGCTGGTGACTTAAATGAACTACACGACCCCGCTCTGTAACTTTATGTGATCAGGCATAATGTGGCGGAGTTGCTGGGGCTCTTAAACATTTCCACTTTGCAATAATACCACTTACCAGTGATGGTGGAATACCTGCAGGGAAGAAATTAAACAAAATGACTTGTTGAAATGGTAGCATCTCATTTCAGTATCACCTTCAAATTCAGTGAGGTCTTTAGAACGACCCCTTCTTTCACACACGTTTATAAAGGCAGACTGCACAGCTAGGTGCTTGATTTTACACACATAACGGGACTGAAAACACCTGAATTCAAATATTAATGGGCGTGGCCCAATACTTTTGTCCATATAATGTACAATCTCAGTAAAAGGAAAGTACACCCTCTGTCATTTCTAAGTGTTTATATATCAGGACATAATGAAAAATATCTAGACCTTATACCGGGTCTTAAAATTAGATAAATGCAACCTGAGATGAGCACAACAAATTACATATTCTTCCTTAAATATTTGCAATGGTATGGAAGCTTGTTCCCATGGTTAGCTGCCCAGACAGCAATTGAATTGAAAAAGCCTGAATACAAAGATTAAGAGGTGTGGCTCACTTAGCTTGTTTGGCACCATACTTAACATTAGCCAGCTTCTCCCAACAGATGACAGATGCTCCCCAGAAAAAGTGATCAAACACCCTTAATACTGCACAATATTTCTTTGCAGTTGCACATTTAAGTATTTGGTATTTCATGTGTTGTTAACAGAAAACCAAAAGGCACACCTGAACTGGCCTGGCCTCACACCATTTTAGAACCAGTAGACTTTATTTACGCCTGAAAATTTAGGCTTGTTGCAAAAAATAAAACAAATAAGATAGCTGTTAACGTCAGCACAGCGCTTGTATTAGCGTTTTTTATTTCTGTGATGTTTGCACAGACACACAAATCACCAACCATTTCTTTAGCGACAACCTGCGTTTGTGTTTTTGTGCATCCTGTGCTCGTTTCGGCGATGACCTGGCAGCGTGGGGTCCTGAAACACTGCGTGTAATGATGATGTAATGAGTTAATAAGACACGTGCCCTGTAACGACCTGCACAAACCTATCCTACCACTGAACTCATCCACGTGTGTCACCGCAGGGCATAATGAGGTCGGGCTGAAGTGCAACCACGTTCCATAACTAACATGTATAACAGCCACCATCTGTCCTGGTTTGGTTTTGAAAAATAACACTGCATTACACATCAAAAAATACCCTCACACGTACACAGGACAGTATCTGATGTCCTATATTAAACCAAACTGCAAACAACAACCCACATGCACAACACAATCCCGCCTGGATCAAAGCACCAGAAGATTACATGTAATCGAGTTTGTGTGACAAGGACCAATGATGATGTTGTATTAAGTACTGGAAAGCAGGCCAGCTCTAACCCCGTGGGGGTTTTTCACAGCTATGCTACCTACTCTTGAAGGATATCTTCCGTTTCCCCCCACATCTCTCTGTGATTAATTCACGTCATCTGGCTATATTTTATTTAACACTCAATCGTGGAGCTCCCCTCCCTGCAGCCCCTGCAGCTCATTTGTTCACGTGTTGTAGAAAATAATTAAAAGCACATGATTATTCCTTTCTCTTCTACTCTCGCTCACCTTTGTTCCACATTTCAAATGGCTTTCAGCAAATTGGACACTTTAGTGCTCAATACTTGCTTTCCTTTACAGTAGTGCCCATCTGGGTAGAAGATGCTCATAATGCCATAAATGAAGCTCCAAGCGGGTATAAAGATGATGCTGTGATTCCCTCCTTTCGACAAGTGGTTCATTTTCTGCTACAAAAATCTCTCTCTTCTCTCTTTCTGTGAGACAGTGTAATCTAATCTGCCCTCACCTTCTTATCACAGACGCATGTCCTACTTTATAAATGATCTAAAGTATATTGCTCAGAAAGGAGAGATGAGCAAGATGTAGCTCTCTTGCTTCAGACCTGAGAAAGAGGCAGCGTAGGCCCAGATTGAGCTGAAGATGGGCAGAAAGAGCAGAGGTACAACTGACAGCTCCCTAAATGGACATAATGTTTCACTGTAATCATGCCAAATCCTATTTGATGCCTGCTTTCTGCATGTGTAGCTTCTCTTGAAAGCCTAAAAAAGCCTGTAGTGTAATCATAATACGTATGCATCTGTGTGCTATGTAAGTGCTATACTGACACCATCTCATAGCTCACTTTTTGTATGGTTCATGCACTGAGAAATAAGGTGGCACAGAAATTATACATAAGGCAGAGGGGGGTGAGGAAAAAAGACCCTCAGGTGTGATTGCAAATCTTTTGCTTACACTCAGCTGTCAGTTTATTAGGAACATCTGGATAAAACTAATGAAAAAGCGACTTCTCTCAGCTGTTCCCTTATTCATAAGGAGTCACAATCCAGTCTAATAAAAGTTGGAATGTTTAGTTTTTGTACAAGCTACATGGTTAAACATGGTTTAGTTTAGTTTTGTGTTAAGAGGTGTTCATTCAAATGCATTCTCATTTTGGAGGAGCAGTTTGTTGTGATATTGGAATGAAGTGTTAGGCTGCTCCACTGGAAAGCTAATCATATTCTCTCAATCACGTTCTGCTGAAGTTCAAAGTGAGCATCACAAAGGGAAAGAAAGGTGATTTAAATGACTTTGAATGTAGCACGGTTGTTGTTGCCAGACAGAAACTGCTGATCTACTGGGATTTTCCCACACAGCCATCTCAAGGGTTTACAGAGAATAGTCAGCGAAAGAGGAAATATCCGGTGAGCGGCAGTTCTCAGGGTTTGTTTATGTCACAGGTCAGAGAATAATGATTATACTGGTCAAGGAACCCAGCAGCAGCTCAAATGAGGCGTGCAGAAGAGCATCTCTGATGTGGCTGATCAGCTACAGCAGCAGAAGACCACACCAGGTGTCACTTCTGTCAGCTAAGAGCAGGAAACCGGCTACAGATCACACGGGGTGAACAAAACTGTACAACAGAAGACCGGAAAACGTTGCATGGTCTGATGAGTCTTCATTTCTGCTGTATGCGGCAGAAACAGCATGAAGGTTCCACAGTCACCAGAGCTCAATCCAACAAAGCACCTTTTGGGATGTGGTGGATGTGGTCCTGACAAATCTGCAGCAACTGAGTGATGCTGTCATATGAACAAGGACCGTGGAATGATTCCAGCACCTGTTATGAAGAATTAAAGCAGTTCAAAAGGCAAAGTAGGGTGAAAGCTTCTACTAGCATGGTATGACTAATGAGTGAATTTTGTATGCAAAATCTCAATCTGCAAATAAGCCAATAAAGCTATCATGCAAATGTAGTGTGAAGAGCCTCACACTCATATTTAAGTAGAGAACTATGTTGTTGTATGTTAAAAATTAAAGCAAAACAATTAGTCAGTGGGCTTTCTGTTAACAAGTGTTGATAGAAGAAAAACAGAAGGAAAAAAATTAATTAAATATTTATTTGCTGATATTGTTTACTGAATGTAAAGACCTGTTTGTTTTCTCCTTTCTGTTCCATTAGAATGATGATGGGTCACTGTGGGTTGTTTTTTTTTTTTTTTCTTTTATTAAACAGAGAACTTTAACGTTCCTAAGACAAGCTATTCTTTTACGTTTCCACCTGAATAAAATGTAAGTCAATAGCTGTTGCAGAACGGCAGAATGCCGATTGAATTGAAAAGAGAGACACTTTAAAATTTTTGTACTGGTGCAATTTGAAAAACTCCAACAACTATTGATAATAACCTATAAAATGACTTCTGCCTTTTCATAGTGGCAGATCAGAGAGTAAACCAACGATCCAGTAAACGCTAATGTTATTTAACCTCCTCCTGAAATTCTCAACTCTGACAAATTTGATGTGTCGACAACAAAGCACATCAATTCCCGTGTGTTTTTCATCTCAGTGTTTCAAAGGAGCTTCTTTAGTGAGTCTGCCATGCCTTTGAAAAATAGTTACAGGTCGTTACAGTGGTTTCTTTTTTTAAAGCCTAGAACAGCTTACATTAAATTACTCACTACTGCTCTCTTTCTGAAACTCAAGAGCAATTTATTAAACGGTCCCAACACTTATCTTTAATGTTGTACCAAAGAGTTTCAGCTACATCGCATTCAGTGGGATGGAGAACACAGTCGACTATATCTGAGAAGTCTGAGCAATAAACACATCATTTTACACACCAAACAACCGGAGGATCATTTGTAATAACTGACAGATTAATAGAAAATGAAAATAACAGGCAGCTGCAGACCTGCTGTCACACCAACTGATGAACCAGAAATTGGAATCTGTCTTAAGGTGGAATGTTTGAGTTTTTAAGTGTCAGCCTAGAGTTCATTAGCACATTTTAGCTGGAGATTCAAACTGTTCACACTGCATTAGAAATTAGACTGTGCAGCCAATCCCAACCCCCCCCACCCCCCACCCCCTTTTCCCACCACGCACGCACGCACGCACGCACGCACGCACGCACGCACACCTACATGCACACACAAGTCTGGTCATATGTAATTATACTCTGTGTGACATTCAGGATGTGCAAATTGGTTTGTGGATGTAGAGACATTTTAAAGACTAATGGACCCATCTTGTGATCTGTCCCCAAACTCAATATGCAATCAAATGTTTGCAGAAAGCCACCAAGCAATGAAGAGACACATTGACAGAAAACAAACACAATGACAAGGGCAAATGCACTGTGTCCTCTTCCACAGTTGACTTAACCCCCCATTTATCTCTTCTCATCTGTCACATCTGGCTCCCCATCACTTTTATGATCTTTTTATGTTCTCTGCCCTCAAACCCCTATTTCTCTCCTTAACCCTTAAGTGTACTTAGGGGCACTTTGCAAGGTTTGGAAGAACTTTCAAGGATTTCCAAGTAGGCTTAAGGGTTAAGCATCCTTCCACCTCCCCTCATCCTCATCCCGCTTGCTGCCTCCACTCTCAGTCGCCGTCTCTCTCTCCCTCTCTTTCTGCCCTTTCTCTTTCCCTTATCTTTGCCCTCCCTCTCTCCTCCTCCCTGCTGCGCTCCCGACTCGCTCTCATTCCCCTCGCTCACACACTCAGGCAGCATCCTCCCCTCTCCACTTCTACCTTCACACTCACCTCTTCACGCCTCCCTCTCAGCTCCTCTCGCCACCTTCCTTTTTCCGTCACCTACTAACACATATCATCCCTCGCATCTCCCCCGTCTGCTGCCTATCTCGCTCTCCTCCATCTCTTCCCATTCCTCCCTCCTTCTCACTCACTCACTCAACCTTGCGGTCTTGCCAAACGCACGCGTACACACACTCATGCTGATTGGCACCCAAGGACAGAGCACCCTCTCCCCAAAACCGGCTTCCAGGCGGTTCGATCTTGTGGCCAGCACGCTTCTTGACACTGAGCTCAGCTGAGGAAGAGGACCAGGAAGAGGCCATGGAGCACAGCCACATCTTCCCTGTTTTTCCCTCAAACGGGAGCACCTGGAGCACAGGGCAGAATCCTTCTGAGGCTGCCCAGGGATGCCCTCTCGGACCACTACCTGTCATCTACTATAGCGTCCTGCTCTGTCTTGGCCTACCAGGTAAGAGACGTGCACATGAGTGTTTGCTTTGTGTCTGCACACCTGCATGTCTTATTTTGTTAATTTGCTCACGTTTTTTTATGACAGTCTGGCTTTGGTGGCATGCAGCGTTGCATCTTGATTTGTTGTGCACTTACCTGCAGGACTAAGTGAGTGTGTCGTGCACAGCTGCTCCTGAGTGTCACTTCATGCACACATACTGTTGATTCATCGGCCTGACCTTGTGGCCAACACTTGTGCATGCACATGCACTAAGTATGTATGTGTCTGTGCACGTGTCCATCTGGAGTTTCTTATGATTTTGCCTCTTACTTGGAAAGATTCAGGGATAATAGGGAGGGCTATATTGATAAGTTAAATTACTCTCTTCCAATATTTTCCAGAATTTTGATCTCAAACAAAGAAATGGCATCTTTCTTTATTAATCTGGAGCTGGCATATGTATGTTTGCATGACAAATTGTGGGACTTGTGGGTTGACCTCTGGGATGACTGTGTATGTGTGTGTTACATGTCTCTTGTCTATGACCTGAATAATTGACACTCCCTTCTCGTTTCTATACCATTGAATGATTAGTCCATTCACAGACACTGTCAGACCCATTTACTGTCTCTGTCCCAATGCGTGATCTATGAGCACTGACCTAGTCTCACACAGGGAGGCAAAATGATGTGTGTGCGTGCGTGCGTGTGTGTGTGTAACGGAGACAGCCAGAGACACAGACAGAAAACCTGGAGGTCAGATGAAAGAGGAAAAGTGCTGAAGCCTAATCAGAGATTAGGTGAAGACCCACTGGACTGTCTGCTTTTACCCCAAAACTGAACTCAATCTGAGATTAAAGCGCGTAAAGCATAATTCAGAGGTTAGACTAATTAAGCTCAATTTTATGATCTGATTTATTGGGAGTTTTGACATGACGTGGACTCACTTTGGTGAACAGCAGCACTGACTTCTGATGCCTTATTCATGCTAATCTTCGCGATTAACACATCTTCTTTAGCGCTGAACCTCTTTCCTTGATAAAGATTGGGAGTGAGATGTTATCAACAAGCTAAGCTGTGCTGGTTCAAAACAGATCTGCATTGCAAAGTGAAAAGCTCTCGCGTGCCAAGACTGCAGTCGCTCCAGAGATTCGCTGTCTTGTAAAAGTAAAAGTCGTTCTTTCTGATCAAACCTCGCTTAATTGTTTCCCCTGGATGGCAGAGCAAGCAATTTACTTAGCTGTCGTTTTCTGCCTAAATTTTATTTGATTCTGCTGCTGAGTCGTCTTTACAAATTGGATTGAAGCTGGTTGTTTAATCACTGAGTAACAATAACCTGAGAGTGTAAGGCAATCCTACAATAGTCATCTGAATTAATGGCTGAGTTGAGTGCAGCGGGCTGATACTTTGCGGCAGCGGGTTCGACTTATTCAATCATTATGACACAGCTCGTTCCACTCAAGCTGAATCATGAATGTTTCATGAGCGCAGCATGTGTGAGTAGTAGCAGCGTGACCCGCAGAACCACACATATTAGACACATAGGAAGGAAAGGAGGCTGTTAATTTGATTGCAGCCAGTGATTTATTAGTTAATAGAAATTAGGTTTTAGCTAGACAGCATCGCAGCCGTGCAGACTAACTTTGACCTGCAGTACGGCGGGCAGACAGGGGTCACAGCAAGGCGGGAAGGAGGCGAGAAGAAAAGGGATTACGCAAGTGGAGCGGCCGGGAAAGATTACTGTGACCTATAGTGAAATGATGAATTGAAAATGGGGAACAAAAAGCAGATGAATTGGGAGCGAGTCAAAAAAATGGAAGATGCGGACACCCAGAAGAAGAAGAAGAAAAGTGGAGTTAGGAGAGAAAGATCAGAGCGCTAATAGAGAGGGAGAGATTAATAACAGCCGAGCTGGCTGAAGTAGCACCTCTGAGCCCCGACTCGGGGTGCTACAGACGACAGAGCTGAAACGAATTGCCACATTTTTAATTAATCGCTAACCCGCTCTCTCTTTCGTTCTCCACTCACTACACCACACTGCTTGAGACAGTGCAGACGTGTGGTGGCATAGCAAGCAGCACAATGAAGGCGTAGTTTCCCTGGTTCTTCCTTTGACATGATGGAATTACAGAGGTGAACTACAGCATATCTCAGAGCGTTAGCAGGTGAGACACAAAATGTGGAGTGGGAAGCCATCAGCTAATGAGCAATGCTGTGTGACAAAAGTGGGTCCTCGAGAGAGGGTCCCCCTAATGTCTGGGGCGACACAGTCCAACATTTCTCAAACACAATCTGTTGTTTATGGAGGTGTTTACTGACCTGTACCTACAAATTTTAAACCCCGCTTCTCCTGGTGATTCATCAGCCCTTTCTGCAAACAGAAGCCATTTTGCGTTCGCCCGAAGACTTCTGCATCTGAATTAAACACACAAAACGCGTTAATGAAATGCCTGCGCCCCGAGATAATGCAGCGGGGCACAAAGCCGCTAAGGAGATTAAATTAAACTCTATTGCCTCCAATAATTAACAAGTAAAACTTCATTTAATTAGTCATAAAAGATCATTTTAACAAAACAAGCAGAGTGTTTGGGCTTGAATGATGGGGTAACGCACAATACAGGAACATCATGATACACTGTCCACCATTGAGCTATTCTACAATACTTGATACAACACAGTTGCCTACAAAGTGTTTTTGTGTGGGTGCGGCTGTCAGAAGCCCCACCCACTTAGTTTCAAATATTTTGGTAGCCAGTAAGGTCTGATTCATACGGAAGCCGAGAACGGATGAGCCATTTTCAGCAATTAATTGACAAATGTTTGTCCCGAGAACAATGTTTTAATCATCTCGTGATAACAGGATTTGTTTTTCCCGAGATAACGACTTATTTATCCCGTTATCTCGAGATATCCGTGGTCTGGTTTTCTTGAGATAACGGGATAAATAAGTCGTTATCTCGAGAAAACGCCATGAAAAATATTTTCTATGCATGTCCTCTCTCGGCTTCCGTAGATTTAGACTTCTCCAGCGAATCGGTGTAGAGCCTATGATGTAACCTATGTAAGTGGTAGTGCTGTGCAAGTTTTGGTATCGAGCAGATACCAAATAAATACAAGGCCAGTATTGCTGATACCAGTAATACAAATTTTTTAAAAACTCTGGTAAATGCACAGGAGGAATCGACTGTACTGAACAGGCCAATCACAGCAGCGGTTGTGATTGGCCTGTGACTGGGATTTTGATTGTAGTTGACGTGACACGTAGTTACAATTCTAGGAAGGTGCTCATCAGGTTATGCCATAGGTTACAGTATAAGGTTTCAGAGAGATTTACAGTTACCACGTAGCTACATCATAGATTTCCTTCTAAAGCACGAATCCCACAGTAAGAAGAAATTAGAAGAAAGTCAGCATGAGAACTAAGGGTCTGCACAAGACACATAAAGATTATTCTGAATTGTGACTCACGCCATGCCACTTAAATATATAGAGTTGGAAATTAGCACAGCAGGTCTCCTTTGCACGCTTGAGTGAAGCATCTTAAGGTGGCTGTGATGTTCAGTAGCTGAATAAATGTTCTGGTAGAGCAATTCAGCTCCAAGTCTGCACACTGTCAAAGAATGAAGCACATTTTTTGACCTTGGAAACACTGAGACTGTTATCTCAGTAAAAAGAAAAAGCACTTTCAGTGGAAGACCAGAAAATGATGCTCTTTTTGATGCTTTACTTTCAACTACACTACACATTGTGGGAAAAGACAATCACATGTCTTTGTTTTCAGTCGCTTGCTGTAAGGCTCCCATGGGATTCCTCCCTGACCCCCTGTGCACAAACATATGTGTGTTCACATTTCTGCATGGTACCTCGCCGCTCCTCAAAGCTTCTCACGGTTATATGCTGCCTCTCACAAGTCAGCAGTGTGACTGAAAGTGTCTCCTCCCACTCACACTGTTGCATCCACCCAGGGGGGAAAAGGTTGGGAAGGTTCAGCACTAACAACCCCTGCTTCCATGTTGCAGTGTAAGGGGCCGGTGTCAGCCGATGTTTAGGATAATGAAGAGACGGACCCCCATCGATTTTCAGTTTGAACTATTGATCTGTCAATCTGCACCAGCGACGGGACGTCTGTGGTGGGTTGGTAACTTGTTAATAAAAATCCAATCACTCTAAAGACGGTTTTTGATAATGGCTGGGGTATGCAGAGGAAATGGATGTGAGGGTATATCCTGAAGCATGAGCAGATTTAAGAAAGCAGAGAAAGACAGGTGGAGTGAGAGAGAGAGAGAGAGAGAGAGAGAGAGAGAGAGAGACTATTGCTGAGCATTTCAGCTTGTCATGGGAGAGATGGGCCAGAGAGGGCGCGGGAGGACAGAGGAGGCTAGAGAGGAGGGAGGTGTTGCTTGAGGCAATAAATCAGAGATGTGCAGTGACAAAACTGACTTTATTTGACCAGTAGGCAGCAAAATGCTGTCACTGCTGCAGAGAATACAGCAAACTTGATACGTGTAAGTCATTTGGATTCTTTGGACAGCAGTAACATATAAATCTATGGCTAATTAGATGGCTTTTAATGCTTAACACTCCTGATTTTCTATCAGTTTCCCCGTCTTCCCTCCTCACGTCTATTATCCAATGTGCTCCTTTTCTTTCTTTTCACACATCACATTCAATCACATGTGCTACGTTTTCCTTAGGTGAACATTACAACTGCTGATGTTGTTTACTAATCATTAAAACAATAGCAGATTTTTGTCATGCTGTGCACAATACCTGCACCTCATCACCGGCGGCAGGCTTAGCCTTGATGTGAGTACAGTCGTGCCCAGACCTTGACTCACTGTGGCCTGTCTGTAAAATAAATGGCTGTTAAGGTGAGCAGGCAGCAGAGCACTGCAGTGGCATCAATATCATTAGCAGCACATAGGGAGAGGGCTTATTTTCTCTTAATATGCCCATTAAACTTAAATATTCTGTTTCAGTACACATCTCCATCTCTTCTTCTCTGATTTTCTCATTTTTAGCTTTATGTTATTGAATTTATTTCTCCTTTGGGCTTTTCTGAAATCCTCTGTTAGCACTCACCGCACACATCAGGAATCAGGTTGACTGTCACTGCATTTAAATCCCATACTGAATGCAAATGAATGCTTTGTAAAAAAAAAAAAAATCCTCTGTGAAAGCATCATTTTTTATCTTCCCTGTGTGCTTTTCACTGCTTTGTAACGGGATGCGCCCCTGTTTTTTGTTTGGATGAAATTAAGGAATCGCCCTCCTTCATGTCCAGTCTGACACTTAGAGAAAGACAAATGGGAAATGCTGGTCATCAGGAACAAAGTGCCGTGACCTTTGAAGCAAGCTTTTGATATTCACCCACTCTCTGGCTCTTGCCTCGCTTCCTTTCCTCCTGCCGCCCGTCCTCGATACCTCTCTGTCTGTCTCTCTATCCCTGCTCAGTCACCTGCCACCTTCCTCAGATCACACTTTACCTCATTCTTATTAGCCTCCGGAAAAGCCATTAAAGCCTAAACTCAATTTCCTCCACGATTATAAAGGGAAAAAAAACATTCCCTAATTGCAATGATGCAATGCTTCTCTTTTTTAGATCATAATTTCCTTTTTACAGTATTGTTTCTGCTTTACACGGGGCCCGTGAGAAAACTTGATGACTGTTGTGCAAGAACGTGTCAGGCTCTCAGTCTCTCATGCTATACTTGCTGTTGTGAGGGGTTAAACTGTGCTGTGTCATTTGTCGACAGCCCGCCTGAACATGTCCCTTTAGTGGTGGGATGAGTCAGCCTCGTTACACAGCTCAGGGAGCACACTCTGCCTTCCCTTTTCCCGCTAAATAACGTCAATGGCCCTGTCCCTCGTTATATTAGGGGAGCAGCGGGGGGAGCTGAGACATGTGTAAAGGCACACAGATCAACAAAGTAGTCACCCATGCAAACACACACAATCAAAAGTAGACAGACACAGAACAGACGATTATCCGTCCAACAGGTTATTCTAATCTCTTCTCGGCTGGAGACGCTTATTTTTTTCTCCCACAAACAAAAAAAGGAAAGGATTGTGAATCTTTTTCTTTTGCATTTGTCTTTCTGTGCGTGCACGGTGTACATCTCTGCACCTTGGCTTTCCCTGTTCCTGCTGAGACGAGCCCCGCATGTGCCACCCCATACCACCTGAATGCCGAGCAGATCTACCCCCGCTCCAGAGACGACGGAAAGAGCAGGAGTCAATTGAAATGAATAGGCAACCCAGTGCAGGGTGGCTCGGTCCAAATGGAAATGTCAAGCTCTCAACAGATCCCCTTTGTTTGTTTGTAGAGTGCCCTGCCTCGCTGGGGAGCCCAAACAGAATAATGCCAAGCCTGTGACAGTCAACACCTCACTGTTTCCATTTTATGTCACTCCCCCTCTGTTCAGCAGTATGTACACAGAAAGGAAAAGTGATGGGCAGAGGTACAATAGAGAACGCGAGGCAATGGATTGAAGGTGACGTCCATTATTGTGTTTGATTTGTAATGGATCGCCATCTGGAAGACAGCACAAAGTTAGCTATAAACTTTTCCCATATAGAAATGCAGTGATAAGACAAATTAATTCATCCATCCATCTATTCTCTTCCGCTTATCTTTAGAATCACCAACTAACCTAACCCCACTATTCTATTTAACTTTATTTATATAGCGCCAAATCACAACAGTTGCCTTACGGTGCTTTATTTTGTAAGACCATACAATTCAAAATCAGTTAAAAAATATAAAGTGAAAAGCACATATTTTTTTATTTATATATCAATCTCAAGAACATGCCAGAGAAAAATAAAACCCAAACTGTGAAGAAATATCTGCAGAGCAAAAGCAGCAAACAATAGCATGGCAGAAATGAACACTTTAGACTTTGCAGAACAAAATCTCAGTTTTCCCTGTTCACATGTAAATGATTACCATGGCAGTTCAAAAGCTCAGTTTTCAGTGATCCAAAACACTGTTCATGTTCCCCAGACATGTAGAATAGAAGCTATGTTTACCAAAATACCCATGTAATACCTTTAAAATACCCGTCAAGTCAAGCCGAGTAGGTACTACAGTAGTGTTGAAAAATGAAGCCAGCTCCCAAGTGCCAAAAACTGCAGTTCCTTGGATCACCACTTGAGGCTTCAAGAGTGAATCAATCCCCATAAACGCCAATCAAAATGTCCAGCTTCACAGAAGCAAAAATAGAGTATTTATATTTCACAGTAAAAGAAAAAAAAACTGTTTTGGTGTCTATAGAGGTTTTACAGACACGTGATCGCTAACCACATGATGCTATCTCATTCATTATTTTGGATGCATGACAGTCATGGTGGTGGTGTAAGGTCAGGTAGATAAGGCCTCAGTCACGCACGTGTGCATTGAGATAGAAGCAATCTGCAAATTCAGAAAATGTGTTGTAGAGTTTGTTCTAGTGTTAACCAGACAGTAGCAAGTGCATGCGTTAAGGGGAAAGCCTGTGATTTGATGAGCATGGCATTCGTGGTCGTCTGCCGCCATCTTGTATTTACATTCTGGTAATGCCATGTTCAAGAGTAATGGCGTATATGGCGCGACTGTTGTGGGAATGTTGTGTGAACGTTAAATTAGCTATTTTGAGTTATGCTGTGTGTTTTTTTGTTTGTTTAAGTTATGCGTATTTGAATATGTAAAATCATTTTGAATTAATTTGCATTTATTTCGCTTTTGAAAGAATGCTTTCTGTAACTTTTTGAAGAATGCTTGGTTTAATGTGAGTTGTATTGTGTATATGTTGAGTGAATAAACGATAGCTCAGAAATTGCTCCGGCCTGAGCAAGACGCTAACTTCGGTGTCCTCTCTATTAATCCACAGTTTTTTTATAATTGGCTACGCTGTGCTCTAAAGCCTGTGTGCCGCTAGCTGCCGTCCACATTTCCCCTTGGTGTGGTAACATAAGGGGGGGAAAAAGACCAATCATTTCCCAGTGACTGATGGCAGTCCCTGGGAAATGAATTGCTTAGGCCCAGTTACACAGGTCTACAGAGTGGTCAGTGAACCCCTGGCAACCACCAGTCGCTAAGGAAAAAATGTCCATTCCTTGACTGGTTCATAAAAACATCCTTATGACTGCTTTGCTCGCTAGCAGATTTCTACAGACACTGACTTGTCTAAACCCACTCACCAGCTGCTAGCTGGTTAAATTGCAGGATTAAAATTATACAGGTGTGGCTGTTTGGAGTGACAGGGGGCTGTGACTAAAGAGTTCATTATTCACACTGTTGTCACCTTCACGAATGGCAGCACAAGAGCACAAGCCAGACTTCGCCTCTAATTTTTGCAACCTCACAGTAGTGGTAGGTTGAAGACAGGAGTGGATTTTTTATCGCTGTTTGAATGATACCATATGAGTGCAAAAGATCGGAAATTACCAGATTATATAGATCAGGGGTCTCCAATTCCAGGCCTCGAGGGCCGGCGTCCTGCAGGTTTTAGATAACACCCTGGGTCAGCACACCTGAATCAAATGATTAGTTCATTAGCAGGCCTCTGGAGAACTTCACATGTTGAGGAGGTCGTTTAACCATTTAAATCAGCTGTGGTGGATCAAGGACACATCTAAAACCTGCAGGACACCGGCCCTTGAGGCCTGGAGTTGGAGACCCCTGATATAGATGATCCAATAGCTTGAAAGAAATTTGGAATTTCTGGTGAAAACTTTGAAAACAACACAGTGATTTCTTTGCTTCCAGTTCCCAATCATCCATCCATCTTCTTCCACTTATCCGGGGCCGGGTTGTGGGGGCAACAGCCTAAGCAGAGAAGCCCAAACCTCCCTCTCCCCAGCCACCCCCTCCAGCTTGTCCATTGGGAACACCTTGGTGTTCCCAGGCCAGCCAAGAGATATAATCTCTCCAGCGTAGGACACGCTCCTCCCGGTGGGACATGCCCAGAACACCTCACCCAGGAGGCGCCCAGGAGGCATCCTTGTCAGATGCCCGAACCATCTCAACTGGCTCCTTTCGATGTGGAGGAGCAGCGGCTCTACTCTGAGCTTCTCCCAGATGGCTGAACTTCTCACTGGAAAAAATGCTTCCAGTTCCCATTTTTTCAGCTCCTATATCAGCTCAGATATCGAGGTTTTGTCTGAGTCATGACTCCTATCGCTAAGGAAAATACTGTCTGGGAAGCCCTCAGCACCACTGTAAATAATGATGGACTCACAGCGATGGTTAACAGTGCAACCAATGCGGCAACCGCGAGGTAATCTTAAGCCCTTAGCTGTTGTCATTTGAGGTATGGGTTACTAAACTGGAACTGTTGACCATGTTTGTGATATCAGAGATTTCTGAAGCATTTTGAATAAATTAATCTGACCAGTAGTATAACTTGGTGTATAGTACAGCCCAGTGAGTGAAATTTTGAGTCCTCATACAGTTATGGATGCAGATTGCTAATGTCCTCTCATCCAAATAAAGCCAATTCTGACTTGGGAAAAAGACTGTGATGACCTTAATAATAAAATAAAAGTACTTAAGAGTCATGTGACTAGACAAGGACAAAAGACAATGTTACACTAAGTAATGAAAGAAAACAAAAAGCAATTAGCCTACATATAAATAAAATCCTGGCGTCACTAAGTATACTTTTATGCCAGTATGACCCCAGTGACATCTCCTAGACCTTGAGCATTTTTGGCTTTTTACCCTAAAGTAAAATTTATCTGACCAATAATCCCAACCCAAAATGCTATGAATGACAAAGAAATAAAGCAAAGCCATACGTTTAAGAAGCCAGGACAAAGACACTGTCTCTCATCACTGTTTCCAAATTTCCCAACTCTCCCTGCTGACCCACCATGGGTTGACCTGCTGGTTGTTAGGCCTAATAATAAATCACCTCTATCAAATATATATCGTAC
>VOQK01002571.1:0-12939 GCA_015052645.1 Benitochromis conjunctus
TTTAAAATGAGTGATGATAAAGCACAATGCAGAGCATAAATGAAGCATTGTTACACATACTTAAAGATACAAAGTTCCACCGTGCTACAAGAACCTGCAGCGGTTATGTTCTTGCACGTTATCTTATACAGTCTTTAACATTTAGTACAGAAAACAGTGGAAAAAATCAGTTGAAAAGAAATAATAAACTGTTCTAATAAAGTGAAATTAAACATTTTGAAGTTAATTTATTTCATTTTGTAGCCCAAAGTTTTTGATGATAGATTAGATGGAAGTACGTCATCTACAACACGGGGTTTCATAGTCTCCTGGGCTGATGTGGTATCACATCTCAGCCTACACCCCGTCATTAATCAAGCCACCTGTGACACTAGAGGAATGCTCTTTCTGTCAAAGTCAACCACAGCTGTGCTTACATAGATGCTGAATAGACAGGAGCAACTGTATGACTTATGTGACAGCTATTTGTAACTACATGTTTAATGTCAGAGATATAGGGAATTCCCTCTCCAATTTACTCTAAACTTCATTTTTCCTTTCTGTTTGCTTTCACGTAACTCCACTTTATCATCCTGCTTCGCTCACATTTTTATTTCTCAGCCCAATAAAACTCCCTGTCCATTTATTAGCGACCATTTGTTGCCGTTTCCCCTCCAACTGCCATGAATTTCCCAGGAGTCTTTTCATTTTCATGCCCATATTTTCTCCCTGAGAACCACTTTTCTCCCCTCAGCGTTATGCCGTATTTGGAGAAAACTACAGTATGTATTTGCTTGTTCATACTAGGCTGCGCACACTCCTTTCTAAATGTGTAACACATATCTTTTTATAGTTATATATGGCCAGATATTAGAAAATGATTAAGCTTGCAAGATTTTGCCTTTATTACAAGTTGCCTTAAAAGTTTTTACCCTGTAAAGCTTTTTTTTTTAAAGTGGGGTTTTTATTGAGCATTCTGACAAATTAAAATAAAAAAATCAATATTAATTTACATACATAAGTTTTAATTTGTACCATGTTTCCTCTGGCCGAAAAGTTTGTGCAATTTCTTGCCCACAGTAGCGCTGTATGCGTCTTATTGTACATGACAGATTTTTCAGGAAAAACAAAATCGCACTGATGATGTAGAGGTCTCAAAAACTCAAAAACTTGGCTTTACAGGGTTAAAGGAGAGTTTGTGCTCTATGAAAAGATTGCTGAGTTGAGTTCAGCAGGGCCAAAATGATTTCTCTGCACTTAATTTGAAAGAGGAACAGCAGGAATGAACTTACATCGATATCAGTCCATCATCCATGACAAACTAAAGCAACTCCACCCTGACCTCTTGTGTTTCTCCGTCTCCTGTCAGGTGGAGGCATACGACGCTGATGAGCTGAACTATCACGGCGGGATGCGAGTATCATTCGGCATACAGCTGATGGGGGCAGTGGAGCGTATTGCGAGGGAGATCCCGTCCATCAGCTGGCCCTTCCTGATTCTTCACGGTGACGCCGACAAACTCTGTGACATCAGAGGCTCCAGGATGATGTATGACAATTCTCCGAGTACAGACAAGAAAATCAAGGTGTGTATGCTTGATTTACAGAAAACTGTATCTGGGGGGGGTTTGGATGGTGGGGTCTTCTTTTTTATCGGATTCTGAAAATTTTGCACTCACCAGCCACTTTATTTACGTTAGAATTGCCTTAATTATTCATGGCATAGGTTCAACAAGGTGCTGGAAACATTCCTCTAAGAGTTAGAGCCATATTGACAGATTAGCATCACATAGTTGGTGCAGTTTGTTGACTCATTGTCATATTCAATACACTAGTCTGACATGATATGAATAAGACATGCCATGTTGGAAGCAGCCACCACGATGGATGGTTGGATGGTGGTGGTCAGTAGGCTGGTATAATGCTCAGTTGGTACTAAGGAGCCCAATTACACCACCAGCAGCACAATAAACTATTGACACGAAGCAGGACGGGTTCATGCTTTCATGGATCCAAGTGCCATGAGGCAACTGTTGTTGTGATTTGGTGCTATATAAATAAAATGAAATTGAGTTGAATTGAATGTTGTTTATGCCAAATCCCCCCACCCACCATCTGAATGTTGAAGCTGAAATCTAGACTCATCAGACCAGACAAGACAATATCTAGTCTTTTGTTGTCCAATCGTGGTGAGCAGGTGGGAAACGCAGCCTCAGTTTTCTGTCCTTAGCTGACAGGACTGGCACCTGGGGTGGTCTTCTGCTGCTTAAAGGTTCAATCTATTGTGCACTGAGAGATATTGTTATGCATATCTTGGTTGTAACAAGCGCTTATTTGACTTGTTGTTGCCCTCCTGTCAGTTCAAAGCAGTCTGACCATTCCCCTGACCTCTGACAGTGTACAGGAAAATGAGCGATTTCTGAAATACTCAGACCAGCCCATCTGGCACCAAACCCCGTGCCACGTTCAAGGTCATTTAAATTATGTCTCTTCCCCATTCTGATGGTTGGCCTGAACTTTAGCAGGTATGAATGCCTAAATGCACTGATATGTAATTAGGTGATTAAATATTTGCGTTAATAAAGTTTCAGATGAGCGTATATAAAGTGCAAAAACTGAAAGTGACACAGTGCATAAATATCGGGGAATAAAGTTGCCTCCAGCATTGAAGGTGTCTTCTGACATTTTATAAATGATGAGTTGAGGTTAAAAAGCTGAGGTCTTTGTGTTTGATTAATACAGAAACTGTCAGTCCTTAAAACCCATTGTTATTAAAATGTAACATACAGATGGCAAACCCTTGACTTTACAGCGAGGGGATTATGAGCATGTTGTGCCGTGCAGCATTTTCCGGTGATGTGATGCAACACATGCCTACACCTATCTTGGAGTATGGAATGCGGCTTAAACTTCTTAAATCCCAAGAGATTTAACAGTGGTATTTGTAAAGAGGGAAGTTTCATACACTATGTTGTCACATGGTTCATCACATGGGGGTTAAAAAGAGGATGAACAACAGACATGAGAATGAGACACATGAGAAGTGAAATCAGATATAACCAGTGTTCTGTTTTCGTGCAGCACCGTGAGACAGAGAGTGCAGGGAGCAGAGGATCGAGCGGTGCTCGTGAGGCTCAGACGCTTCTTTATCACATGTTATTATCAAAGTAATAATTGGACCAAATGTAGGGGCTTTCCACGTTAGATCAAGCTGTAAAAGGAAGTCATTTGATCACAGCAAATTGTTTGGTGTGATCAAATGACTTTTGTACTAAATCCCTGTAGGTTTGGCAAAGCAGGAAGAATATATTGCAGCTTTGACCCTGAAAACCCACACTGCAAGTTGTTTAAAAGAGGGCTCTTCCAAAAAAGCATTGTAGAACAAAAGTTAAATGGTTTTACATACATTCCTCTGATCGTTTCTTATCATTCCTCAATGTTATCCCAGATCTACGAAGGAGGCTACCACGCTCTTCACCATGATCTCCCTGAGGTGGCTGAGTCCGTCCTGAAGGAGGTGACCACCTGGATCACAGAGCGCATCCTGGCTCCATCGCAGGAACCACAAGGCTCGTAAATGTGTGGCCTGGACACCTCTGTTGAAGCTCTGAGGAAACTGTCAATCTCATCATAAAACGCCTGCTCACATTCCTGTAGTGCGTCAGGCATAATAATACTACTGCACTTTCCTGTCTGGGAGATATTTGGGCATACTGATGGACATCATAGTCTCTGTATAACAGGTTTATTAGCAAATCCTCTGGGCTACTGTACAAAAACAAAAAAACACCCTTCCTCCTATCTGTACATCAGGCCACTGTTTTAAATTGGGTGATGGGGTCAGTTCTTATTGTAAATACTCTGTAGCAATGGTCAGCATCATAGCAAAATTTCTGATCAGGGATGTGCCTCACGTGTTTATTTGCTTCACGTCATCTCCACTGAACTGCTCGTGTGCAGCTTTTAGCGAGTAAAGGCTGTCACAAACGTTTCTCCCTAAAAGCAAGGGTTCGAAGTGCAATACCAGCCTTTCTTTTTCTCATTTTATGAACAGGCCAGATCTTTTAAATATTAATAACAGAGGCACCAGAATACAGAGAACATTTCCTTCTGTCTCAACTACAATTAACAGACTGGGTCAGAGGTCAGGAACAGAAGGAGGACGGCACCTTTGGAGCTGTTGTCAGTTCAGGGATGTATGAATACTTAATAGGTAACTTATCATTTAGCGGCACTGAATCACCATCTTAAAGTCTCCTTAGTTTACGCCATCATACGCTCTGATATCACATTTTTGATATAGGCAGCTTTTATAGAGCTGATCAGAAGCATATACTGAAAGCTCTCTATGTGTAATAGTCTTCGCCTGACTTCCTCTTTGCTTGATCTGAGGACAGATGGTTAGCCTAAAGACAGATGGCTGACAGTGATACATCATATGAGGATAAGGTATTGTAGTCAGTCTAAATCCAGACGATGATCAAGCTTCATATATTTTGTCCTAATGAAGATATAAGTACTTCTTAACCGCCTTTCTCTAACTGAGTGACCAATGATTAAAATAGTTTTCCATATAAGTGCTATATATGTGAGCCTAGTCAAGAGTGTAAGATGGGGGTAAATTATTCAGATGAAACTGCTTTGAATCGCTCTGCAGGTGGGAGGTCAAAGGTCAAATGTTCTTTGACCTTTATGGCCGTAGTTGAGCTGACTGTCAGTTGTTCGCTGAGGCCAAGCCTTGATTAATTAAGTTCAGGCTGCAAACTGGGGGGCCCAGCTATTAAGTGAAAGGGGAACATTACGTGACTTTATGTCAGGAAGCAGCCAGTCTGGCTTGGTTTTTTTTAATCTTGTACGGTAAATCCCACCTTTGATGTTCTTAAAGTATAGGGACATCAAAGGTGGGGAGAAGGGGCCGTTCAAAGGGTTAACATTTAAAATCAACTCTTGCTCGATGTGGGTTTTCAGCTGAACCACAGCAATAATGTCACAGTAGCTTACATTTGTGGTTCGTCGGTAATTATAAGCTAGACAGACACGCCCTGAACTACCTATTTTATAGTGTCATGCAGACTGTAATTACTGGTCACAGACACTTAGCTTTTACCTGTTCGTCAAGCACAATGAGCTTTCAGATTTTTAAACGTGCACCGCTCACAACTTGGAAAGCAATTAGGGTGTATTTTGGTGCTTCATTTCTGGCACCAGACATCTGTGATACCGCTTTTAGTGACTTGTTCTGTGGTGAACACATCCAGTGAGCGGTTCTTTGATAGAGATTCAACTGACCAGCCTGTTTTTTTTTTTTCAGTTTTACCCAGAGTTCAAAGAGACGCATGCACAGAGCGAAGCAGAAGCTCGCTCCTGTAACCACGGTGACCGTTACTCATGTGTAGTCACAGCAGCAGCAGTGTGGCAGAAGAGTCCTATTTTTGACATGTGTTGTCACCACGGTGACCACTAAAAGACTGACAGAATGAGAGCAATTTCTGGCCTCTCTGTCATTATGTCTCTTCCCTTTGCCCCCCCCCTCATCCATACTGCCTGTTTTCCTGTTTGTTTGCTTGTTTGTTTGCTTTTTAGCCACAGTAACCAGTGCTTTTTGTTCCATTCATCACGCAGGCCTTTGTTCTACTACATACTCAAACATGGTGTACCATCAGCCACCCACAATGTCCCTAGTGGCCAATTATGAGAGCTGCAACAGGTTATATTGTAAAGTGTTAGATCCTAGTTTTATCCTTTGTTTTTTTATGATTCTTGGACCATATGGCTGCCACCAAGGGTGCTAGATGTAGGTGGGGGGAAGGGGCCATTAAATCTTTCTTCTTTCTTCAGCTTCTTCTTTAGGTGAGCTGGTGTGCTTTAAATCCAAAATTGTGTTTCTGGGTCATTAACCAACAAGAAAGACTTTTACATCGCAGCAAAACAAAAATCCTAAGAGGCCATTTAAAATGTCATATTTTAGTTTGACGCTGTTTTGTTCCCAGTGTGAAAAGATTAGATAGAATGACTGATAATGAGGGAAAAGGCTCTATTATCCAGACTGGCTTAGGCAGTAGAACATATGTTTTTTTGTGGTTGGGGGGGGGTTGTCATGAAGTCAGTAGTTCCGGGTCAGATATCTTTAAAAGCTTTTTGCCCACCTACTTTTGAAATAAGTCAAACACAACACACACTTTAACTTGCCACCACTCCCGTTTAAACGTGACCTGAAGTTGCTAACTTACAAGCTTTGATGTGGTTCCTTCTTCTATTAACACCTTTCCTAATGTTTTCAGACTGAACTGCATCAGCTGTATTATCGAGTTGCATTACAAAATTCAATAATTAATCGTTATCAGCAGAGTGCTTTCCATAATGTGAAAAAAAAAAAATTGCACTGAATACAAAATGTAACATGAGACATGAAGGCAAACAAATCAGTGTAAAAGCGGGAATAAATAGAAGGAACTTAAGGATGTAAGTGCATCCTCTTCTCTATTTTTACAAGCGTCAGAAAATACTTTGCCAGAACAAATATTGGATTATTTTGCAGCGGGTGCAGACATAGATGGAGATGTAAATGTATTCATCAGTCCCGATGGGAGTCAGACCCTTAACCTCAACTGAACTGCAGGGGTTTTTATCACCAGCCCTTCAAACACAATCTGCTCCTGATTAGGCTGCAGCAGGAACAGCGCACACAAGTGTCGCGTGGTCCCAGTTTTATTCAAACTCATAATGGCACCCCTGCTGCACCGCATCAGCGCGATTGTTTCAGCCTCGCAGGATCCTGCGTAATTTCAAAAAGCTCTACCTGTCAGACTACATGAGTGCATAATACTGCTGTCGCTGGCTACGGGGGTGGAGAGAGATGGAGATATGGTGAGAGGAGAAGAGAAAGAAAAAGGAGAGGAGAGAAGCTGTCAGTAACCATGGCAGCACTGTTTTTTGTTTTTTTTCTTTCAGAGTAAAAATGTGGATTCATTAATGCTACAGGAAGTGTGCCAGACGTTTGTGTGCTTTCAAGGCTGGTTGTCCATTTGCTGCTCTGAGGATTCCCTTTTGTGTGAGCACTGAGATAAGAGAGCAAATAATTAGCATCATCTGCTCACGGCGAATAATAAGAGCTGCACACACTCAGTTAATTTAACAAAAAATACTGTCTGGTCTGCTGTTTGGACTGAAAACTCACTATTTCTATCGAATGATTTTTAAGACATAACAAGGTCTTTTATCACATGGGTTTGTGTATTTACGCTATGGAAGCAAAACTTGGAAGGAATTCACTACTTCTTCACTGGATTTTAGTCCTTCCTTAATAAAGTGCAGTCCCCTTATATTGTCTTTACATCTTGCGAAGGCTTGTAAGCCGTCACATGCCCCCTTTCTCCTGATATGTATTGTTACAAACATGAAGTGAGAGAAGGAATGCCATACATGTACACATATATTACTCTATTAATAAATGATAATCCACTTGACTGTTAAGATCCTTCAGTTTTTAGGCTTAGGAAGTTCAAATAATGTAGAGAAAAGAATGAGGGCAGGAAACCACTCAATATAATTTGGGTGCGGCTTTCGTACAGAAATGTATCGCAGCTGGCCTACAGGGTGGTGTAATTAGGCCGCTTCAGTTTCATTTTTATCATGTTTAATTTCGACTGTATGACTGTTTCTAAGAGAAGAGCTGTTTTGTGCTAATAAGCCTGAGGTGCACAGGTCAGTCTTTATGTAGTTTTATAAGATTAAAGTGCGGAGTTTGCATGAATGGGGCTCTAGAGTCAGTGCTCAAGAAAGCAGCAAGAACTGAAGGGGTCGTCTTCCAAAGTGAATGTAAATCCAGGAAAATAGTTTTATCTTATTGTCATAATCATGTGTAGAAACAAAAACAGATGCTCCAGGTTGTTAACATGTAAACCTTTAAATGTTTGAATCTTCTTTTTTTTTTTAAACGGTTGATAACTGCGTTTTGGAGCAACACCCCAGCTCAAATCTTGCTGTTCTAACCGACAGTTTTGACAAACTTGATTTGTTTCCAGCCGTCACGCTGCTTGGTTGATGAACACAATTGTAATACTCTGTACATAGAAATGCTAATGAAGAAATGAAGACTACATTGTATTTTACATATCTTTTATTTATCTTGTATTTATAGAAATTCATTTAATGCATAGGCATCAAAGTACTGATAACACATCACGATAAGGCACTTTTTATACTACAATCCAGTCGCTCATTGTGTCTCCCAGCTATTCGAGACTTCATAACACTTTTGTTGTTATGGAAACTGGTTGATGGTTGTATGTTTGTACAGTTAGCAACCCAGAAAATGTATGGCAGCGTTTCTGATAAGAGAGTTTAACTCTGTCTACTGAAGTGGATGTCTTGAAAAATGTAACACCTTGTGTTTGTCAAAAATGTTTGATGGTTTAAACTTCCAGATTTTTTGGGGGGGTTCTTTTTTCAAAAATATTTTTAAAGAAATGACTAACAACCAAAGGGTGTTACTGCTAAAGGTTTGTTGCCTTGTTCTTCTTTATCCAATTTGATTTTCAGGAAGTTGTTTTCTCATTTTGATCTTTATCGAAAATGAAATAAACATGAGTGCAAAACATTTACGTAACATCCGCAATTTATACAACACACAATCTATCACAAACAAAACACAGTTATCAGGTTAAATTTGGGGAAATTTTGAATTTCATATAATTGAAGAAATTTTTGTGAAAATAACTTTTGTACGTTTATTTTTGAATTGTATTCTGGTTGTTGTCTGTGCCTTATTACTCTAATGAATGTGGATTTATGCTCATGTGTGAGTCGGTGAGTGTTTTCTGCACTTGAAGCATCTGTTTACTCTTTTCTGTGTGTGTGCGTGTGTACGTGTGTGTGTGTGTGTGTGTTGTCACATCTGTTTCCGTTCCTGGTTGAGTAATTGTGTCTTTCTGCTTATCGTCTTCCTGTTTGTCTGTTTCCACTGATGTCTGTCTAAATTTCTGTCTAAATCGTGGGTCTAAGCAGGTTGGGGTTGAAAACTGTTTCCGAGTCTTTCAGTACCGGCTCAGCTACAGCACATAAACACCTCCCAGATTCTTTAAAGACCTGTTTTGTCTAAGCCAGGGTTGTCCAAATCCAGGCCTCAAGTGCCAGTTTCCTGCAGGTTTTAGAAGTGTCTTGAGCCAAGACAGGTGATTTATATTGCTAAATTACCTCCTCAACATGTCTTGAAGTTCTCCAGAGGCCTGGTAATGAACTAATCTTTTGATTCAGGTGTGTTGTCCCAGGGTGATATCTAAAACCTGCAGGACAGTGGCCCATGAGGCCTGGAGTTTGACACCCCTGGTCTAAGCCATTTAGAGAAATGCAATATTTAACACAAAAAGAGATGCAATTGACTTGCTAATATGGCAACAGTGTTGCTGGGTTGTCTTAAAGTTATTTCTTTCGCTTCCAGTGGGACCCAACAGCAAAGACGGGAAGTTCAATCAATCACATAATAATAATAACAATAATAATAATACAAGGGTTTGTAAAACAACAGAAAAAAACAGATTTTTCCATTCTGACCACCGTGTATTGAACGGCTGCACTATTTAAGTGCTGTGAGGTTAAAAGTTTAGAAAGTCTCACAGTTTTGTCGTCTGTCTCACAGAGTCCAAGATGTACTTTAATCTGCGTTTGTGTCAGTATTTCGTTTTGATTTTTAAGGGTGGCACACTAGCCTTCTTGGTAGGTAAAGCTCTACATCTTGATTGATTGAGGAATTTTGGCACTGTGGACAAAATTGTAAAGGCAAACCCTAACATCATCATTGTCATCATGCATTTGCAATATCAAATCAATCAAATGGGAGTTAGTGTTTAGAGACCATTCACCACAACCTACAAAAAAATGTTTTGTTTTGTTTTTTTATGACAAAACTTTATTGAGTCTTCCTTATTAAAAATTGGTGTTTTTTTC
This sequence comes from Benitochromis conjunctus, assembly GCA_015052645.1. Lineage (NCBI taxonomy): Eukaryota > Metazoa > Chordata > Actinopteri > Cichliformes > Cichlidae > Benitochromis > Benitochromis conjunctus. Next base: position 9,924 of record VOQK01002571.1, read on the forward strand.
TCAGTGTATGTAGTACTGGATGTGCTTTATTTTAACAGTCTTGACCTGAAAAATTTGCCATTTTTTAAACATTTTCTACACCTCTAAAGACCGCAGTGCAAACCTTCATTTAACATCGCCCTATACTTGTCATACTTCACACTAATTATAGTCACTTTATAGGTTGAGTGTCAGCATTTTACATTTTACTTCAAATGTGGTACAAAGTTGTACATAATATGTAATAATGGAAATACTTCTGAATGGCTGAATGGCAACCTATTTGTTACTAGACTGTTGATAATGTCCATACTCTCTTACAGAATAAATGACTGTTTAACTGAACAGGCTGGCTGGCTCGACTGACTGCTGTCTCTGATTCTGTTATGTGTCTGGGTATGCGTAAAGAGGGGAGGCTATCAGTCATGTTCATTGTTATTATTTTATTTTTAAATCATATTTAGATCGTGATCTTAATACTTTACAAGAAAGAACAGAGTATATCACATGTGCGAATTTTTCATATAAAGATTTTTCAGAGTGTAAACAAAGAAAAAACATTTGGATTCAGCTCCTACGAGAGGTGAAATGAAGCTTGGAAAGTAGAATTTCATACAGTAATACATATCACAGGGTTAAGTGAGTTAAGTGACACAGGCCAGTACGCTTGGTCGACCTGAGTTTAGTAGTGATTCATGAGCAAAACTAAAGACTTACCTTGGGAGAGAAAAAAATGAGCATTTGTTAGGCAGGTTGAAAAGCACGTGTCAGGCAGTAGGTGGCAGCACTGGCTCATACAAGTCACTGAAGGCAGCCTTGGTTATATGAATGTGGTACTGGAGTTGATATACACACATTCGAGGCATGAATGAACCGAGGACTGGTGTGAGATTTCTAGGGTTTTTTCAGTCTTGGAGCATGAATGTACTCCGACTTCTCTTGTCCACGAGCTAAGGTCCTTGTGTTAAGCTCCCCTATGTCTTCCAAGCGCTGACCAACCATTTTTTCTGTGTGCATATTAACTCTTCTTCCTCTCAGGAGTAGGCATGGCCACCTAAAATCTAACTGTTACACCTGTCACTCATTACCTTCATCACCCTCATCTGTAGTACTTAAAACCAGCTCTATTTGTCATTCACTGGCAGACTAGCACTGGCATTATTCTGGTTTTAATTAAAATTCCAGCCTTAGCTTTGCTCGTACCTCACTGCCTTAGATTAATTCCTGAAGAGTCAGCTGATTGTTTTGGGAGGAAGCCAGCCCTAAGCCCATCTGCATGGACTACCAGCGGGCAGAGTGAACAGTTGGAGAGCAGAGTCTGGGGAGTGTTTCAGCATCAAACTTGGGACTGCAGGTGGATCCTTGCAGATTTATCCAATGGAAGGAGAATGAACTTGTAAGATATAAGTATTTTTGAATTTCATTCTTTTCATATTAAAATCTGTGAGCTCTTTGTGGCATCTCCTTTTGGTAACAAAACATAACACCTTGTTTAATAAAGCTGACTATATTCTCAGAGTAACAATATGAAAACATCACTTATGTGTAATTGTTTTGGCTTTCCTCTTTTACCATTTTTTTTTCTCAAAGATTTTTCCCATGACCTACAGTAAAGTACAGCAGTAGAGTCATTTAACATTATTCTTTGAGTTTATTTGCCTTAATGCACAGGTGAGACAAAGTTTGCTAGAAGTCTATTAAGCCACGCAAAACACACCAATGCAAGCATATCACATTGGACCTATCATCACTCTTCTCTCCTTCTCGTCCATCCCATTTTGAGCATTTGATAACAAATAAAAGTGAAAGTTGCTATATGTCTGAAATCCAAGACTTAAGTGTTTGGAAAGGATAAATAAAAAAGCGGTTTAATTTTCTTCTGGTTCCCTGTTTTCTCTGCTTTTCCTCCTCCTCTTTACCCTGTAAATGTAGGTTAGTAGCTCTCCTTGAGACATTTTTAGAGTTTGTCAGACCCACATTAGCAGTAACTCCCAAAGGATGGCACTTCTAGGAAAAAACCATGGTCAGAATCCACACTAAATCTGTATATTATACCCCCATGGTAAATACACAATCTAACTCTGGGCCATTTCATATGTACAAATTATACACAGGTGATTTCTCAGGATAAGGGATAAAAGTTGGGTTTGCAATAACTGATTTCATCAGTCTATCATTTTCCACAATCTAACCTGTTCAATGTGGAGGTATATTTTTATACATAAACATTTTACCTGTTTTATGTTGAGTTCATTCTCCCAGCAGGGGGAGCCTGGAAGTAGACTTTCCCGTGATTGTTGGAAACAAAGACCTGAGCCAATCAGAAACCGGTTCAAGGAATTAAATCCGGGCTCGTTGTGGCCATGGCAACGGATTTACCTTGGTGACAGCTGAGAAATAGAAATGGAAGAGGAGATGCGACATGGGCTGTAATGGTCCTGAGCAATACTCTCAGAATACTTCAGATCCACCCTCAGTGACCCCACTGCACAATGACAGGTTAATTTCTGCAGGGGGTGGACTCACTGAAGATCTGCAGTAAAACAAAGTAAACAAAGGCAGGAATATGGAAAAGGAAACAGCAACCTTTAGTAGTACCCTAATTCAGCAGAGCTGTGTGTATGAAAATAGAAGTAAATATAGACTGATGCATTTACGGAGATGACATTTAGAAGGTGACATAAAGATTTGATGTATTAGCTCAGAGGGTGATAGCAGAGACTGTTGTCTAATCTGAACATATCTATGAAAGCCAAGAGAGTCTGGAAAGAAGGAAATGATGATAGATACCAGCAAGTGAACACCAACGAGGTTAAGGCCGTTTAAGAAAGGTTTTCTGTTGCAGCTTTTTATATAGTTTACTATTTGATATCATCCCATGTCAGCAATTAATTTGTCTGGAAAATGTGTGTTACATGGGTTACAGTAAAACAAAATTGAGCATTGTCCTCTTAGTTAAGTTACTTATCCTGGTCATTCTTTTTCTACACCATAACTATAATAATAATTCTCAGAGACACCCCATCGGTAGCTGGAA
>VOQK01002572.1:19500-30012 GCA_015052645.1 Benitochromis conjunctus
AACAATAATAATAACATAGTCTGATTAAATTACCTGTGTATCAAGTGATTACATTAATGCAAATACATATTGTATGAAGTGATAGAGCAGCATGGCGATATTAAATTGTTACCACGGAAACGGCTGCGCGCCTCCGCAGCACGCACTGGTGCTGTTGATGTGGTTGCAACCTGCGCGCTCCCGCGTTCTCCATACGATCCCAACACAGCCGGAAAACAGCTGATGTCATGGACAGTGCTGGACGCGGCAGATAAAAGAAACCCTCCTCTCGTAAGTGTTTCAACGTGTTTCTTTTCTCTGCTTTTCCACCCGTCGCGAGTCACTTTCAGGAGTTACGTTTTTCAGGATGCGTCTGAGGCTAGGTGCTGCCGCGCGCTAGCTTACTGGTCCTCCAGGAAGTGAGGAAAATCTCATCCTCCGGAGTAGGCCTTAGTGAAACATTGCCGTGTATTTGCTACACTGTCACGTGGTCAGGTTGTTACATATTATATAGCTTCATGTAGGCCCTATACTTGAACATATTCATGTATGTTGTTGTATTTAGCTTGTTTTTGCCCTATAGCACTGCTCATATTCGTTTCCATAGTAACCTTGGCTCTTCCGACGTCATTCATTCATTTTTCAGTCACAGGATATCCAGCGGTTTGACAGCCATTTTACACGACGTGGGGTCGGTCATATGCTGCAGCCTGTCAGTGGCTTTCCTGAAATGGTTTTACGATTTCACAGTCGCTCGTGAGCCCCTCGTGGTTCCGAATCAGGAAGCCTGATCCAGGTGTTCCTTCTCTGACATCGATTAATTAGAACATTTTCAAGGTTATATGAGCACCCCATCACAGTTTGTGCAGTTATGTTTTCAAGAAGAAACCGTAAAACCACGGAGAAATTCTACAAACATTATAGGAACATTGGCATCCTGTAATAATTAATGTGGGGGATCCATTAGTTTAAACACCTAGGCCAACACAATAAGTTGTTCATTTTGATTTTGCTGTAATCCCTGTAACTGTTCAGTTTTCCACTCTTTCACGTCTTCATGGCACTATCTTGGAACATCTATCGAGTGATTTGATCTGACAAAGCAGATAAACACCAGCCACTGAAATTGGAAAAGGTCATTTTATTTGCAAAAAAGGCCAACGTCACACAACTATTGGCTACTACCAATGCTGAACCACTATCTGTGCATCCCTTTGCATTTGAATACAATCAGTCATTAAGTGACTGATTGTGATTGACCTCTTTTTTTTAATGATATATACTAAGTGCTATGTGATTTTTAATGTTGCCATCATCCAAAAAATCACAATATTTAACTTCTGTATCAACAGAGTATTTCTGAATAAGATGAATGCGAGTCTGAAATGTGAAGTGGGTCACTCATAGTAGTAGTTACACATTCATCATCCTGCAGAGCCAGCTGTTTCAGATGTGTGAAACATTGGAGTGTCTTTTTATGTCTTTGTTTTTGCTTTCATGGCTTACCACTTTACTTTTCATTGTCACCACTTTGAGCTTTTGTCAGCCTCATTTTAAATATACCCACACTACTGGCCTACCATTGAGTAGTTGTAAAGGTTTGACCTAAATTGTCAGCATTCATTTGAATCTGCTTTTCTGATCACTTTGGCTTGGTGTGCAGGAAAAAGTAGTAAGAGACTTAGTTTGGAACTGTTGGGGGAATTCATTTGAAGGTATATAGCCCTCATTTAACTTAAGCAGGACCCAGGCTGTATCTGCCCTTGTGGGAGCTTTGTAAAATAAAAAGAATTACAAAAATACAAACTGGTGCAATGAGTAAATGAAGGGTTTAAATACTGTTAAACTCATTCATAAAATGTATTTTTAAATCCTGCCTTTCTTGCTCATTTTATGCTTTTGGTATACAGTTAGGTCTATACATTTTTTAAAATTTTGCCTTTGTACACCAACAAACTGGATTTAAAATCAATAATCAAGATTTGATTGAAGTGACTTTCAGCTTTAATTTAAGAGGTACTTCACAAAAGTACTGCATTAGGGAACTACAGCCAGTTTTAAACAAACACCCCTTTTTGAGAGGCTCAAAATTAAGTGGACAAACTAACATCATTTTAAATATCAGGACTGTTTTTAATACTTGGATGAAAATCCTTTCAGTTAATGAATGTCTGAAATCTAGAATCTATATGGACAACACCAAATGCTGTATTCCCTCTGTTAAGATGCTCTATTGCTTTTTAACCAGGGCTGCTTAAAAAGCTCAACCGTGTGAATCTGAGCTCAGAGTATAGCCCTGTATGCTTCAAAATTCATCCTACTACTTCTGTCAGCAGTCACAATATTAATAAACACTAGTGGCCCGGTCCCACTCTTCATTTACTTTTATGAAGGTGTCTCTTGATTGTAGTCTATGTTGTCTTGTCTTCAATAATACTGGTATAATTTTATACAGGACATAAAAATGTTATGTAGTGATATTAATGCAGTAGCAATGCCATTCATTTACATTCCCTAGTGTGCACAACAATGAGACAGAGCCAGGCATGTCTGAGAGCGAGAGCCAAGTGTCAACCTCCTGTAATGATTTAGGGTCTAAATATGGAGCTACTTCAACAACCTCCAAAAAAACACATTGCTTTGCAAAATGTGCAAGAAAATAGTTTCAGACGCAGCTCAAGGCGGAAACGCTCCATTGATTACAACCAGGCAACAAAGAATGAGCTGGTGATGTACGACCCAGATATCAACAAAGAAACTCCACCTATCATCGCTGCCAAAATTAGCTAGCTGCACTTCATATGACAGGAAGAGCAAACGGGATGGAACTCAGGGATGCGGTTATATAGTGAAAAAGCATGGCTTTAAGCAGCTGGTTAAAAAGCTCAACTCAAGATACAACAACCCAGGCATTGTGTGACAATATTGTGCAGCTACTGAAGAGTTAGATGGCTTACTTTAGTTAAGCTAAAGTCATAAGCAGTTATTCTTTTACTTACAACATTTCCTGGGGTACTTTAGTGCTTACATTTGACTTATGATGTGTCACTATTGCACTATAATGCTTCTGCTGCTCGCACCTTGTTCCATCAAATTGACACTTCAAATTAGGAAGGGTGTAAAAAACAAATGACAGTGGCTCATTTCAAAAGAAGAATGGGAAATGGCCTTCATTTACTTACAGTTATAAATGCAGCTTCCTCCAAGCTGCAAGTGCCAATAAAACACTGTTCAGCGTGTTTTTTTCCTGTATCATCAGAAATAATGTGATTGCAAAATTTCTTGAACTATCATAATACAATTTTGAGGCTATATGGCCCACACCTAGTGTAGACTTTGATCATGACCTCCTCAAGAGTGTTTGTGACTTTGCTCGATGTTGTGAAGGGCTTTTTCAGGAAATCCTACCACTTTTTTGATTTGGCCACTTGTGATGTTTTTACTGCGTAGCTCTCCGATAGGTTCATTTGGCTTTTTCAATTTAGTGACTGCCTTTTTAACTTGTATCAATAACTCTTTGGACCTCATCTTGTAGTAGTAAATTTTCACAGAATAACAAGGGAAACTTCAAGATAGAAATCTGTGGAAAGAAAGTGGAGGTTAATGCTAATGCAGTTATGTTGTACTCTCATTCTTAGACACTGTATGAAAAGTGCCACAGCCTTAAAAAAGACTTTTCATAAGCAACCATAAGGGGGAATGGTGCTTGAGCAGCTATGAATACCTGAATATCATTGTAGGTTATGGTTAAGAGATAAGGAATTGAACAAACGAGCTGCATGCCCACATCTACAAAAGTATTTCTTGTGTCTTGAAAGAAGATGCTGCCCTCAAAATGCACTCAAAAATAGAAGTTCAACAAAGAAAGTTTGCATACTCAAGCAAATACTCACAGTTACAATTAATGTGCCCAGAGATCACATTTTTTCCTGTGAGGAACATGTCCTTTCTCCAAATGGGAAAGTAATTGCAGTCTTTGCCACCTATACTCCCACATAATAGCACTTAGACCCTGTAATTTTGTTTTCACTCTTCCTCACGTCTCCATCTGCATATGTTAAGTGTAGCAATTACACTGGGAAATTGCTTCTAACTACATGGGGTTTGTAGGATGGATGGACAGTTTCTTTTCTTGGTGGGGGCATAAAAAGGAAACAAGGATGTGATACCGTTACATTGTTCTGGCTTCATTCCAATCCTAACTTAGAGTTTTGTTTTAAAGAGGACAATTTTACCATTTTTATTTAACCATCAAAGTATGTTGACATATTTTTTTTTGCACCATATGTCAGTCAGTAAAGGTCAATTTCAAGTCAGAATGTAATGTAATCAAGTCATTAATGTTAAACATGTTCATTTGGGGCAGCAGCTGTTGTTGTATTTGTATAGGCTTTTAGCAGTTTTACACGCACACACACACACATAAACAGACACACAAAAGTGCAAGACATACTTTTGCTTTTCATCTCTGGTCAGTCAGCTTAACTATAAAACATTCTTTTTAAGTTTTAATGGGTTTCACTTTTGATATATTAGCACATTTCACTGATGTGCGCACTAGTTTAAGACATGACAACACTATTGGTTTGTTCTTTTTTTATGCTTTTCAATAGTTAGGGCACTAAGATGAGGAAATAAATATTTAATAAATTGTTTGGATTCAGTTTCCCAGAAGTATACAGTACATGCTGTATAACATTATTTAGTTATGTAAATTTAATTCCGTGTTCATCCTATCCACAAGCAGACGCTTTTCTCAGTTGGCATGTGTGAAGATTTGGTTTTTATTTCTGTGGTTTTGGGGATTTCTTTGAAATTCTGCCCTCTGCCACAGTATTATGGAGGTGACAGGCATTTGGAAAGTCAAAGTCTCTGATACCGTGAGACTTTTTACCAAATATTTGACTTGTAGAGGGCAGCCATTACTGGATATTTCAGGAGCGAAGCCATTAAAACAAAATTTTCATAATCCCACAAAATTTTGAATGAAAGTAACCAGTAAAGTAACCACTTTTTCTAATTAGATCTTCTTTCGTGCACCACATCCTTTTAAACTTCTTATTTGACAATGTAAACTCTGAAATTGACATTGTGTCTTTAAGATTACGTGCTGAATATCACATAAAAATGTTTTCTTATCCTTTTTTACTGCTCTTATGATTGCTACCGTTCACTGATTGCTGCCGCAGGACCTCGAGGCCTTTAGGACAATCTCCTTTTTGCATCTCTAGTCTGTCTCTCTGGTTGGTTTCTCCACCCCTCTGTGACCTGGGGATGAACGCACCAATGAGGAGCCTCACAGTGAGTCCCCCGTGGTCCTCTTCCACCCCATCTTCTTCTTCCACAACACCTCACTCACTCACAGAGTGTGTCGCATATATGCCTTGATGTCAGACGTGGTGGGCATTCCTGTCTCTATGAGCGTACTGTAGATGTGGGTAGTGTACTGTATACCATATAAGCCATAATGTTGACTAACTGTTGTGTGTTATTTACAGGGTATGCCTGATCGCATGTTATGTGCAGTGCTGGAGCAATTTCAGCTTTACTTTTCCCTTTGGTATGTGCGCTTTGTCTCCATTCAGAGTGTCATTTTTTCTTGTGTTCTTAGGTTAAAATGGCCTGTACAGTTTTCTTTTTTCTGCATACATACATTCGCACAAAGATACAAACAAATGCTGACATGAACAGGTAACACTTGGTCACACCTCCGGACAATGTGCAGCATATTTTACTGGCACTTTGGTCAGGGAAGATCATGCGTGATCTTTTCAAATGGTAAGTTACTGAAGCTGTTCCAACGTGAATACACTTGTTCTGTGTTCCATGTGTGCTGCGTTGTGTATCACGGTGGCCATTCAACAATGCAACGCATTCAGTTTTACAAACCTCTGCTCTGGCAATTCAAGTCAGGGAAGTTTACTCTTCGGGCTTTTTGCAGGAAATCTTGATGCTACATGTAATAACACCCAGAAGCCACTACTGATACACGTCTTATTTAATACTATTTAATACACTAGATTTCTGCATTGGTTAACTTTGTACATTTTAAGAGGTATACTGGTTGTTAGCAGGCCAACTGCCCTGCATCTGAGCTTCTTTAAGTATGTCTTAAATTAATTAATTATATTATAATGATATGATTAAAGTTTCAAAAAAGTTGTAGTGCCACTGCCCAGACTTGGATGCAGCCAGAGTATTCCCCTGTTCCTTGTTTAGCTTTGGTCATTGTGTGGTCTGCCTCCCTCCCTGTGTCAGATCCACTCTTTGTATAGCACAGCGAGCCCCAGCATGCTGAAGAGGAAACAGAGCTCACGGGTCGAGGCCCAGCCCATGACTGACTTCGGGCCAGATGAGACCCTCGCGGACAGTGCTGACATTTTCTGGATAAATAAACCAGTGAGTGCACTCGTATGTCGGGGTCGGCGAAGGACGACATTAAGAACACAGAAAAATATGAAGGCACATTTTTGTCATTATCTCCTTTGTTTTTTCTTTCCAACAGTGGGTGCACTCTCTGCTGCGAGCCTGTGCCATCATCAGTGTCATCTCTGTGTGCATGAACACCCCAAAGACGTTCGAGCATTACCCTCCGCTGCAATATGTGACATTCACGCTGGACACACTGCTCATGTTTCTCTACACCGCCGAGATGATCGCCAAGATGCACATCAGAGGAATCATTAAGGTAGCTGATGCAGCGTGGCCACGAGAGACTGGAGAGTGTCAGTGAAATTCAGTGTGCAGTAGCAGTAACGTACTAGCAACTATTATGACTAAGAAGATTTCTTTATTTTTTTTAAAAAACCTATTCACAACTTTGATGCAAGCGATGTAAGAGTGACAACAAATGACTTTATTTGTACATTTTTCAAATCTGTCAATCTGTTTGTCTGTGATCACGATATTTTTGAAGGTTTGCAATGAACTGCAGTTGAAAGTTACGCGGCATAATAACATGTGATTAGCCCCTCTTTCTGCCCCATATACGTTATGGCTATACAGTCACGCTATAGCTAAAATATGAAGGCGACCTCTTTGTGACTAGTGGTTGCCCAGTGACTGCGCTGAATTTTTTTGGAGTTGGTGACAGATTGCGAGTAGCTGCGGTGGTCACGCTGAGTGTGAAACGCCTTCAACCCCTGGGTGACCACTTTCGATTGTGAGGTGGAAGGCCGATTTGCATGCTTGACCCCATCCAATCACATCTGATAGCAGACTGACTCCTTCTCATTGCTATTTTAACACCGTCTCAATGCACAAAAGTCATTTAAAGATGGTGACTGACTGTAAATGGTCGCAGATCTGCTTCCCATCTTCATTTCAAAGGCAGTGAGATGAAGCTCATTGAATGCTCTCACAATAATTTTGATTGTTCTCCAGCACCATCAAAGTTTATATTTCTGAAGACAATAGAGGCGGACTGTGTTGCTGGTCCAGTTACAGGGGTACCAAAGAAGTTGTTTTCCAAGGAGAACCAGATTCAGCAGTTTCAGCAGAAATGTTCCCTTACGCAAGCAATAGAAAATATATTACAACAGAAAGTTGATGACAAAAAAGGTCAGTCAGCTGCTGAACCACAAGAAATCTGACTGACCTGACTAAACATATATTGTTACCAGAATTACATAAAATACTAACAGTCTTACATTTAAGATTCAGATACTTCTTTATCTATATTTAAGTGTTTTAGCTCTGTACACAAACGTGCGCTTCAGAACAGAAACATTTCTGCTTCTTACTTGTAGTGTTTCCTTTAGTTCTTACCGATCGCTGAAGTCTTGAAATCAGGATGGTGTTTTCCAGTTTTCTTATGTGATCTGAAATAAACTTTTATAAGTGATGCCGATATGACATCTTAGTCTTAAGTAATTTCTGTTTTGAAGCATGGTACTGTGGATATGTAGTTTTAGGCTAGTTGTGGAAAATTACTGCCCAAAGTACATGATCTACTTAGTGTGGTAAAGTAATTGCATGCTTTTGTTCTTGTCAGCAGTGTGTTTAATCAAAGATGGTCCTTATCTGTAAAGTGTTTCCGAGCTCACCCTCCCATTTGCAGTCTTTCTTCCTGTTCAAGACCCCTAGGAGCTCCTAACAGACTCTCTGTCTGTAAGCACTTATTAAGTATACCCATTTTGCTGGCCCCAATGGCATTTCAGTTTGTTCACATCTCAGGGGCTTAATGATTGAAAATAGGTTTGAAATTTGTGGTTAGTTTGTCAAAATGGGAACAATAATTTCACGTTCTGTATTTCTTGAATATTGCAATTACTTTGAACTCACACAAACATTTTCTATCACAATAAAAGCTTTCTGCAGCAGACTTTCCCAAGGTGAGGGGAATGCTTGAATTTTTGACAACCATAAAGATTATCCATGAAACAACACAGAATGTAGTTGTAATGTAATTTGTTAAAAGAAAATATGGCCTTGAAGAATGATGCTGTTCATATTTGTCTCATTTATTCACTCATGTTAGTGTTTCCTGCTTTTCAAGGATTTTGTCTTTTCACTGTTGCTCCTTTGTTTCTGTCTCCGTACAGGGGGATAACTCCTACGTGAAGGACCGCTGGTGTATGTTCGATGGATTCATGGTGTTTTTCATCTGGGTGTCCCTGGTTCTGCAGGTGTTTTGCAACTTTTTGTTTTTGAATATATTGCATTTTTCTGCAGGTGCTAGTACAGCTTGTCGTAAATGTATTAGACTTATTAATAATCAATTTATTGTTGTTTTAGGTCTTTGAAATAGCAGAGCTTGTAGATCAGATGTCTCCATGGGGAATGCTGAGGATCCCCCGAGCGCTTATCATGATAAGAGCCTTCAGGATCTACTTTCGCTTTGAGCTTCCTCGCTCCCGCATCACTAACATTCTGAAGTAAAATACTGTCATAAGCATTTCCATTACATATGGTCTTTATACATGTGAAATATATCTCATAGATCTCTCTTTCTTTACTGTTTTGCATTGCAGGCGATCTGGAGAACAGATCTGGAGTGTGTCAATATTCCTACTGTTTTTTCTCCTGCTCTACGGAATTCTGGGGGTTCAAATGTTTGGAACGTTCAACTATCACTGTGTTACTAACGATACAATCGGGTAAGAATGAAGGATTAAAGAAATGTTTCGACTAAACTATCGTCTCTCCAGAAATTAGAAGATACGTACACATAGTGTCTTTGTTAAAGAGCATATAAACAGAGATATAAAGATCATATAAACACTGAGTGCAAAGCGTTAAAGCAGAAAACTTTTCATTAGAATAATGCTTTTGGACACAAAAGTTGTGGTAGTGACTGCAATGGTTAAACCCCCAGGTTGCAGCCAGAGTTAATGGTAATTATAATAATTAAATTTTCCTGCAGTGTCCAGCCTTTGCATTATGCTTCTCCATTTCCTCCCTGATGTGTTCCTAAGAACCCCAGGGACACAGAATATATTAGCCATTAGTAGGAGGAAAGATAGCACCAGGGCATTGTGATATTCATGTATAGCTCTGCCATTCATCTGTATTATATAAGTCCAAACGTGGTGTGGCAGTTGGGCATTTAATTTGTTTGCTACTGAGCTCCTTTTTCCCCAAATCAAATTTGTGCCCTTGGCACAAAGTCAAGCTCTCTAGCTTTTCACACACGTGGGATTTGATGAAAACTGTGGGAAAAATAGCAGGGGGCATTCTCTGATATGGACATTAAAGGGTTTTGGCTATATGAATAGAATAGAGTCTCCTTTTATGGATGTTAGGATTCCTACAAATGACCTCAACGCTGTTGGACTTTCTGACATGAATCATGACGTTTGTGCTGGCTGAATGAGATATAATGCTTGAACATGTGTTACTTTTGTGCTCTGTGGAGGTTTTTATAACTGTTTTATATACAATTGTACAACTGTTTCCAGGTTTGATGAGTAGTCTAAAGTAAAAAAAAGGTTCAAACTATACCTTAGTTCAAACTATACCTAACTGTTCCTTAGACTACAATGACCTGGATGACTGAGAACCTTCACAGACATGTTCAAACTATACATTTTCTTTTTAAAATAATATAACATTTTTTCATCACTACACATTGTGATAAATCTAAGGTTATTAGATACTTTGAACTGTTTAATGAAACTGTTTAGGACCATAAGCAGGCTTTAATAAGGGGCATCATTTATATGTGTGTTTTCTCTCTCCTCTGTCATCAAGAGGGGATATCATAGATAAGACACATTAATATTATTCAGCTCAGTATAATGAGCTTTATTGGGATTCTCCACTATGCCTCTGATTGCCCTTTATGATGGTGCAATAAATTATTCCCTCTGATTCTCTACCTCTAATAAACAATTTGGATAAATGTCTGGGCAGACAATTTGAAGGCATTAATTTTCATTAGTCCAATCAAGCTGCTCCTGGTAACACCTGTGGCAATAAGACAATAGGAGGAATTGTATTCACACATTAACCTCTGTTTTTCTTGTTTTTTATTAGGCTTTTTTTTTTTTTTGCAAGCACTGCCATTTTTGATATGAGCTAGTAATTTCTAAT
>VOQK01002573.1:4786-25833 GCA_015052645.1 Benitochromis conjunctus
GCTCTATTTCTAGCTGCTGTTGTTTTCTCTTGAGCAGTAGTGTCCATTTGTAGTTACCTTATTTTCAAAGCTGGAAAATATTCTGGCTATTTCCAAATCGGGATTACTCGTTGCGCAGGCAGTCTGTATAATCACTGTTTTGAACCATAATAGTTTCAAGTGTCATTTGCAATTTGGGTTTTGGCTTCAGCTTCTCCCTGTATGCCTCTCTTCTCCCTAATTCCCTCCTTTATTGTCCATTGAATCTTTTTCTGCATGGTCTCAGTGCCACTGCCCCTGAATGCCGCTTTTATTGAAGAGATTCGGAGCTGCTGTTGCCACTAATGCTGCTGCCATATTGTACCAGAGCCCTGCTGTGGCTGCTTCTAATGAGATTCTTTGTGTCTCCATCGCCGTGCTTTGCCTCCTCGTCTCCTCTTCTGCTCTGAATAGAGGAGTTGTCGCGCTTTCGCATCAAAGCAGGAGGAGAGGCAATGAAAGCAGCAGAAATCAGCAGGCGGTCTCCCCGTGTATCCCCTTCCTCAATCTCTCCCAGTATGTTTAAACCAATAATGTATATATGTGTGTGCATGTTTAAGGTGTCCTTATGTGTTTATATACACTGCATTGTTTTCCACACTTGAGCTGTTTTCACAGACAGAGTCGGAAAAATCTGGAGAATCAGGTCACATTTAGCACGCAGCAGTTTGTTAGGATGTTTTCACACGGCTGCTCGATTCCAGAAAAACTTTTGTCAGCATTGAGATTAGAATTATTTTTGAATTATGAAGAAGCAGCTACTTTTTGGTGCTCCCTTATTTATAATGGGCTGCCACAGCAGGTAGCTTCACATACTTAATCTGGCAGATTTTTACTCTGGATGCTTTTCTTGATGCAAATGTGTTTCTGGCAAATGTGTGAACCACTACACTGTGGAGACACATTTAAACATGATCTGAAATAAACACGGGTGTAAATTTTTATGTGGCATAAAAGTATGTCGTTGACATGAGGGCACAATGAGTGTAAGTTCCGTAGCACGCATTACAATTTAGTAAAAAGGAAGCTAGTTCAGCAATGTTGAACAAAGCACAATGCTTTGCAAACTATGCAAGAAGACTGTTCCTTTTATTGTGTTATCATATTGTGGAGGCTGCTGAAGAGTTATAATGTTAAGTTACTTTACTGTTAATCTGCTAAGCAGTTATATTATGCTTTTATTTAAAAATTTCCAGTGAAAACACTAGCTGGGGTACTTTTGTGTTTACATTAGAGTTCTGCTGTGGCACTGTAAATACTGCTGTAGTACTGTTGCACTATAATGCTGCTGCTGCTGGCATCTTGTGGTAATAGAGCTACACTTTGAATTAGGTAGTCTGTCATCAGTGACCGTAGGAATTTGAAGGATGGAAAATTCCCTTTATTTTGTTTGAAGTAATAAATGTGGTAGCCTGCAAGCTGGAATAACGATAAAGCATTCACTATTTTTTTTCTTTGTTGTTACAACTTAATTATTGCAAGTTTCCTATATTTTCCAATATTGCTATATGTCATATTGCTCACCCCTGCTGATTACTGTTAGACTGAAAAAAAAAAAAAAAAGATTCTTTACACTTAGCACATGAAAAAAGCTTGTTCTTCCATTATTGCAGATGTGAAATATGTCAAATTAAAAAGATTAAGTTTGGCTAATGGGAGGCAAAAGTAAAGGAAAAGGATACACTAAAGGACAAAACAGGAATAATTAGAAAACACAATGCAGCACAATAAATGTTTTATCTTGATTATATTGTTTCGATGTATTTAGAACCTAAAATTGTTGTTGATACTAATGTGGTTAATTGTATATTCTTATCACTGGACACACTCCTGGAGTTGCCTGATGCATGCAGGGAGCCTCGCACAGCGACTGCAGTTACCTGTGCCGTTCGCTCTCTTGTCTGATTTTGTGCTCGAGAGCGTAAAGACCATTTAAGGTCCAGTTCAGCTGCATCAGACATTTGTCTCCTCCATCAAAGAATATCTAGAAAAGTTCAGCGTTTTGAAGTGCAGGCAGCATGGCTATATTAATGGCTGGGACTAATTTAAGCTTTCGTTTTTCAAAGAACAAACCCATCAATGATAATTTTATTAGTGGACAATCCATTGCTTCTTAATTTGAGTCCTGTCACTACTACCTACCGAACACGGGCCTTTTATGTCTCAACTCCCACCAGGCTCGCTGATGTAGTCCTCTTGTTAAAAGGACTCTCCAGTGAACTTTTTCCACATGGACTACAATTCCCCCATCCGCTTCCTTCTCAGACCTCTCATCCCTACTTGAGGAGCTTCCTAGAACCCTAGACGTCTTTTCCTTCCGTTCACCTCTGCATTTAACGTGAACACGTGTATAACATCACCACTGAGCTTTCCTTTGCCTGTCACACCTACTATCTCATTAATGCATGTAATTAAGTCTCTACAGCCAGCCCCACACCCTCCTACTTGCATTGTACCTTTGAACCTGTATTGCTTTCAGTTTCTTGACTCTTGCCATCACAATTGCTCAGAATGAACCTTTACAAAGAGCTCCGTGCCCTATCAGTCAAAATAGGACTAGAGTGACTTTAAGGTAAGTGCTGGTGATGATAAATACTTACAGAAACTACAGTCAACATTTCATGCATCTGTTATCTTCTGCCTATCCTTAGTCAGTTAAACAAGCCATTTTGGTGCCTTGGCGACTCATAGAGCATGCATTGCATTGTCTGAGATTTGACCAGACTTTTTCTAGCAACTCCCCTGACTTCATAAATATGCAGTGCTAATAGAGTGGTTTGTCCCTTTTTAATATATTTGATGTTACTAACTGAACAATCGTTGTTAAGCTAATTGTATGAATATTGATTTTTTATTAATACAACACAATTATAAATGGGGGAATCCTCTACGAAAAGTAGTCCAAGCAGGCTCACTCCCAGCAAGTAGTCTCTTCTTTGTCTTCAGAATGTAGGAAATGATGAACATGACTGTAGCCTGCCTCCGCCTGCATGGATATTGAGAGGATATAAATAGCCGGGCTCGCATGAGTGTGTGCTGAGACTGGAACCGCAGCACACAGAGCTCAAACAATAAGCCGTCACCACTACCCTTCCTCCCCTCTGCTTTCTCCAGTCCAGCAGCCTCCCAGAACTCCAAGGGGGAGGTATTCTCTCTCCCTCTTCCTATCTTTCTTCCACTTCCTGTCTCCCTGCTTTTGTAATCTGTCATCAGTGGCAAGCCCAAGCCTGTCACTTGTTACGTCAGAGAAGCAGACTGGACGGCTGCCTCCTGTCTTCCCACCTGTCTGTCAGTCAGTTGGCCTGTCTGACCACAGAGTGAGATGGTTCTGTGTCACGCTGCTCTATTTTTTTTACTTAGTTGGATAAAAATAGGGGTCGACGGCTTAGATACTCCTTTAATCTTCTGCAAAGAAAGGGTGGTTTGTTTGGGTTTTTTTTGCGTTTTTTGTTTTTTTTTCTTCCTCGGTGAATACCAGTCAAAGTCTGAACTGTCATTGTGACAATTTATTTTAGATTAATGCAGGTTTTCTGGTAAAAGCACAACTTGCTCATGTTTAAAATTAAATTTAAAATCTTAGCAGCTGCAGCTGCTAAGTTCATTTTATAATTATCTGTGTATTGGGCACTATTTTTAAACTCAAATGTTTCTGAGACCACAAAATCGCCTCAGACTACAACATCGTCTGTCTCTGTTGCTGCTAAATCAGAAAGTCAAAATAGGAACAAGAAATTCTGTGGGACAGTTTACAGCAGCACCTCGGCTAAAAAAAAAAGAAAAAAAGAAAAGGTGGTGGCGATGACTAGAAATGTTTCATGTGGCAGATGGCAGAGGGAGCCACACAGTCATAATGACTGAGTAAGACAGGTTTCTCTGGACTTCCTTCACTCTCTTCTGCCTCTCTGTTCTTCTTGAGATTCCAGTGTTCTCTCCAAACACCAGCTTGTGCCAGAGAGAACATGGCTTTCTCCTCTGACGTCAACCTGGTATAATCCCAGAACTCTCTTTCAAGACCAAAAAAAGGAATAAGTTTATTTTAGTGGCAGAACCTTTGATTTTTATACTTCCTAATCTTTGTAGTTGATGTGCATTTCACCAGTGAAGGTCTGATACATTTTTAAAGTGGACATGAAACCCTACATGTATTAAGCCAAATATACAGCCCTGATTTAACACGTGTCCGGAAAATGTGACCAGCACTGTTTTATTCAATATTAAGGTGTGATTACGCCACAACTTTACATACCGTATATCTTCCAATAGTAGCCCCGGCATTTATTCAAAAAATTATTTGGCCGGCCCGGCGTTTAAAAGAGACCGGCGGTTGTTGGAGACCGGCTCTTATTCCCTTCTCTGACGGAATTGTCACGGAAGTGAGAGGGAAAGAGGGCCCAGGCGCGGTTTTTAGACTGAGGTGAAAAGACAGTGCGTTTATTTACAGTGCTCCAAAACGTATTCCAACAGTTCACAAATAATGCAGTTCCCAATTGTGCTACTCCTTTGCCTCCCTCCTTGTCTCCTTGTCTGTGGTAGCCCAGTGCACGAGTGGTGCTCCCCGAAACTTCTCTCCGCCCGACTCTCCTCGAGAGGAAGCAAAAGACCAGAAAATCACAGTTAGCAGGTTCGCTAGCCGACAGTTCCAGTTCAGTGTAATAATCCCACTTCGACGGTCGCCGCATCCAGCTTAAATGCCGCTGGTCGTAGATGACGGCTGATTGGCAACAGCTGGCCGAGTGATGAGACGCGGGAGGACCGACGACTGCGCGGAGGGACTTCCGGGTCGAAGGTTGCCAGGGTACTATTGGAGACCGGCGTCTATTTGTCGTGACATGTTTTCAAACCCGGCGTTTATTAGAAACGGGCGTCAATAAGAGACAGGCCGCTATTAGAAGATATACGGTAAGTGTCTTACCAAAGCAAGATCCCTAACATCCACCAGCATCTCCGCAGTAAAAAATGTTTTACCTTAGTCTTCTTCAATTATATTTCATTTTGATTTAACGAATGTAGATGGCGTGAATTAGGCGTAATGCATGTAGTGTAAAGGGACAAATCAGGCTGCCTTTTGAAGCTTGTATCATGGTATCAGTTTATTTTCTGTAGCTCTTTTCCTCATTAACTTAAGAGCTTTAATAGTTCTGTAAAGCCTTGAGAAGGAAGACAAAGGAAGACAAAGCAATTCAAAGCGGTGTGTACACATTGCAACAAGCTACGCAACTGTTAAAGCACACACCTGAGGAGTCTGCTTGGATGAAAAACTGTCATTTCCTCATTTGGTTTTTATGCAAACTTAAACATGTGTTTTATATTTCAGTCAATTCATGCCTTCAACTTTTCCTCCATTTTGCCTTGTGGACCGCTGCTGCTGCTTTCTGTTGTTGGCTGGTGTCAACTAAGAGCAGGTTAGACCTTGGAGAGGTCGCCTGGCTCTTATTAAGAGATTTTAACCGGTTTTAATGGTGATTCCATACATGTAGTTTTATATAATGATGATGACTGACATGACACTTAATTTGGACAATTCGTCACAATAACTGTCCCTAATAGATTCCCAGAGGTGTTTTAACATGACTGACGAGTGGAAGAATTGTTTTGTTCGAAACTATTTGGCTGCTGCAGCCTATAAGTTGATCAGATCAAAGTACTTTTCATCAGTGTATATTGATACAGGTCTGCTCAGTGACTTGCAGTATATTTTCAGATGTTTTTGTTTTTCTCTGGGAAAATGCCATGCGCTTGTCTTTGAGAGCTAACATGTTGACTGTCCCCCTGAAAATCAGCTGAATTCACCCTTTTCTTTAGCCGTTTGGCTTTTCAGTTAAGCATTTTGGTCTTTTTGAACACTGTAGTTTGGTTTTTAGAATCGTGGGGAAATCATGTTGTATGGTGATTTTTGCCTAGCCCCTGCTCTGAGCAGTCAGTCAGTGTCAGTCAGTCAGAGTCATGTGATCACTGAAGCATGTGGAGCCCTGGTAGTGGCTGCTTGCTGTGCTGGAAGACGGCTCATCCAGATGAAGGGCATGTGGACACTGAAGCCTATTAAATGTCCGGGGAAGCTGCT
The DNA here is from genome assembly GCA_015052645.1 of Benitochromis conjunctus. Taxonomy (NCBI): domain Eukaryota; kingdom Metazoa; phylum Chordata; class Actinopteri; order Cichliformes; family Cichlidae; genus Benitochromis; species Benitochromis conjunctus. The sequence goes on from VOQK01002573.1 coordinate 10,866, forward strand.
TGCATCTCTAGGCACATCATCTCTCTGCATTTCCACTAATTGGTGCCTACTTCCTGCTTCCTTGTGGGGGGTCTCTTGGCACATTGATACACACACATCAGTGTAGTTGCAGATACGAAGACAAATGCACACCACAAAGCCTCCCTGCTGCCATGTCTTCTTATGTCCATTTTAATCCCTCACCCCGTTTCTCTCAGTACAGCTTTGCTCTAGTGTGCTGTTGATTTTGAAAATCAAAAGCTTATTAAAAAGCCTCTACTTTTTTTTTCCCCAGACACTTGTCCTCTGACGGGATGACTCTGTTGCCACATATTTCTGTTTAACTGTCAGCCTGTTGGACTGTATGCTGTGATCTAATAAAGACATTGTTTGGTTAGCTACTGCCCCTTCTTTTTCATCAAACTGCACTGTTGGGCTGTTGAGCCCAGGGCTTGATGCTTCACCCCTTTTTGCTTTTGGGGTGCTGCATCATGGCTGACTGTGAACTGCTCTCTGCTTTCTTCCTTCTCTTCTTGTTTCCTGCTTATAACACTTTACATGCTGCCAGTTAAATACAGAATTTAGTAGTTTAATTGTTTTCTTTCTTTCTTTGTTAATTCTTGTATCTGTCAGTAGTTTATCATCAACTCACTTTTAATTTTACAGTGAAACATGTAGTCTAATTTAGTTTGGCATTATGTGTTTTTTGGTTGTAAAGGGAAGTGTAACAGGGTTTTTGGGTAGTGTGTATTGGCCCGTCTTTGACTGTCTTCCTAATTTCTTGATCATACACATCTGTGCACAATTAGAAGTAAATCTGAACCTGCAACCCAAGTCAGCTTATAATGCTACAGCTTTTGTTTAAAACAACCAGAGAACCCAAAAATAGTCTGAAGCATGAGCAGGCAATAACCCCGTTCCAGGCCACAAACCACCAGACTGCTATTTTTGTAGTTCAACCCTGTTTGTTGGTTTAGTAGTAGCTTGCTAGTTATTAATGTTATTAAAGTTGGCTGGTCACAGCAGGCCAAAACAGCACTCATGGCACTGCTCATGCTCCAGATGGGCAAATGCCACTGTGCCCTGACTCTGACACGACTTTGACAAGAATGAACAATGCCTAATGTATGTTCACATTTGCACAGTGTTTTATTTTCCTACTACTTTAATGAATAATTCAAATTCACACAGTATTACAATGCATCAACTGCAGTTACACGTAGCAGTTTGCATGTAGCTTTGTTCTGTCTTATTTACTGAAACCAAAAGACCCACAGCAATTTTTTTTTTTCTCTGCACCAGCTCTTCCTTGTCTGAAGCTCTAACTTGTTTCTGTTCCTCCAAAACTGTCCTTAATTTCCCCCATAGATGAATTTTATTAGGTAAAGTCACTGGCTGCTTGGTAGGTCCAAGCATGTCAGCTGCATCAGTATCAGTGTGCGGGTGAACATAGACATAGATCTAAAGCACACACTCACTGAAAGCAACAAGTTTGTTGGTAGTTCTATAAACTTCGAAACAAGCTGACAGTGTTGGCAGTTAATTTGCCTAACATATATTCATGTAAGTAAGATGGGGTCTTTCAGGAAGGGGAATAATTTATTTGATTAATTGCCCTCTGTAGTAAGACTACTAAGTAAAAAGTTGTTTTTGCAAAATATAGATTTTGTTTGGAGTCCTGTCAAAAGACAAGTTTACGCAGCGTCAAAAACTAGCAGCTCCCAAGAACCAACACACAGCTGGAATATAAAATATGCAATGCACTGAAAACATGCTGTGAATGGAGCTCTATTGGCACCAGATTGCACAGCATTACCTGACCAACCAGTCTTGGAATTCTTTGGGAATGTTGTTGACAAGTTTTATGTATAATACTCCTCTTTGTTGAATGTAATGGTAACTGTGGTATAATGCCGTCTAAGTAAATAAAATTTCCCTTGGGGTAATTATTGGCTGTTGAACAGACAGAAATCTAGGTCAAGCTAAGTTTCTACCCTCAAGTTTAAAAAAGAAACGGAAAAAAAAGACTTTAATAAGTTCTTGTAGAAGCATTACTGTTAGATTGTAATCTGTGGATGGCCTTGGGCCTGCTGTGGACTTGAGCTTGCATAACCCAAGGCTTTGTCACAGTAATTTTAGAAATCAACAACAGCAATCTCAGTTAAACACCAGTCTTCTCTGGTGATTTCTGTTTAAGCTCTTATTTATCCAGGAAAAGCTAACATGGCAGCAATCAGTTGAACATTCTCATAGTTGCATGCAAATGATAGGTGTCTAGTAAAACAGTGCTGCATTTCTTTGACTAAGTCAAATAATAAAAGCTGGACTAGAGCATGAGCTTAATGGCCAAGATTTTAGCTTGCTACCAAAGCAAAAATATGGTCTGTAGCTTCCATGTTGGCACTGCCCAAAGAGGTTTTGGTCTTCCCCAAAAAGAAAATGACCAGGAATATAAATTATAAATAATTCAGTTATATTTTTTCAAGTTGGGTATCAATTGTTCAAGCATAAACTATATTTTTGTTTATTAAATGATAAACGGTAACACAGACTCTGTACCTTAACTATATGCAATCTACTTGTGATTACATGCATACTTTTCCCCATCTAGCTCATTCAAGGGACTCTGTTGCATTCCCAGTACAGGATAGCCAATACACACAATCACTCCAGTGTATCCTGGCTCTGCTATGGGATGTCCAGTAGGAAATGCCCAAAACACCTCACCTAGGAGGTGTTCAGGAGACATTGTTGTCAGATGCTCCAACATCATCAGATGACTCCTCACTTTATCTCTAAAACTAAGCCAAGACACCTCTCAGAGGAATCTCATTTGTGCCCAGTTGTTTGTATCTAATTTTTAGCCAAAGATCATAGCTATACTATAATTTTGGTTCTTTACATTACCACAATACATTTTAAAAAAAAGCGCTCAGGTGCAGTTGAAGTGCAGACTTTTGGCTTTAGTTCAGTTGAACAAAAAGATTGCATAAAAATGTGAGACGCAAAAACCTTTTTTAACACAATCCCATAATTTCAGGGGCTGTAATTGGAGTAATTGGACAAATTAAATAACTGAAAATATAATGTTCATTTAAAAAAAAAATATATATTTTGTTGAAAACTCTTTGCTGGCAATGACAGCCTGAAGTCTTGAACTCATGGATATCACCAGATGCTGGGTTTCCTCCTTTTTAATGCTCTGTCAGGACTTTACTGGAGCAGCTTTCAGTTGCTGTTTGTTTGTGGCCTTTCTGTCCAAAGTTTATTTTTAAACAAATGAAATCATGCTCAACTGGGTTAAAATCAGGTGACCTACTTGGCCATTCAAGAATATTCCACTTCTTTGCTCTAATAAACTCCCGGGTTGCTTTGGCTGTATGTTTTGGGTCATTGCCCATCTGTATTATAAAGCGCCACCCAATCAATGTGACTGCACGTAACTGGATTTGATCAGACAGTCTGTCTCTGAACACATCAGAGTTCTTTATCATCATTAAACACTAGTGTCTCTGTGCCATTGGCCATGCATGCCCAAGCCATCACATTGCCTCTGCTGTGCTTTACAGATGTGGTATGCATTCTAGCTTTCTCAGAATATAACAACTGTAGAATTTGCCACTCCTCATATTGTAGCAATTTCTCAGATGGGTATTTTTCTGTGTTCAACTCCAAGCCTTTTATTTGCTTAATTGATATTGACATAACGGAGGAATTGCCAACACCTGCCCATGAAATAGCCTTTGAGTCAATTGTCCAATTACTTTTGGTTCCTTTAAAAACAAAGTGGTGGCACATGTTAAGGAGCTCAAGCGCCTAAACTCTTCATCCAATTTGAATGTGGATACCCTCAATTGAAAGCTGAGAGTCTACACACTATGTCCATGTCCATTATATAACTATAATTGAAATATGTTTCAGTAAACGGGTAAAACAAGCAAAACTTTTGTCAGTGCCCAAATACATATGGACCTGTAGGTGACAGTAGGAAGCGGAGCAGTTAAAAGTACCCTGAGGTTTTGCTCTCTGCAATCACTAAATGTTGATTTTAATCTTTTATGTCTACATGACACTAATTTCAAAGTATTCCAAGAACTGTGAATTAGCAAATGCACTTTAACTCCAACATTATTTTCTGTTATGTCAGGAGCAGTCTCTTGCATTTCACAACATCTTATAAAATTATGCAATAGGAAAATTTCTATATTGGACCAAATTACAACTTCTTAGCCAATAAACCAAAAATGTGATCAAATACAGCAATAACACAATTAGAGACCCACGTCAGTGTTACATTTGTTTCAAAGGAAACATTTGTTAATTATGTTTTGGCATTTTTGGTCTTTTTTCCCCCTCTCTCTTTTTTTTCTCTTAATAAAATGAAGCAATAGATTATTTTGCAGTAATTGTCCTGTCCGCTGACGTGGGGGTGTATGAATCCTCTTTTGTTACCGCTATCTCAGTTGTCTTTTTTCCCGAACTGATTTGAGAAGTGTCGACGCCATACAATAAAAAACACAGTCCTGTCATAGTTTTTGATAGTTCTTTGTATCTGTGTTCTGTGGTGCACAGAGCAACAACTCTTCAGGAATCAGGTTGGGGGTGTGTAGTACAGAAACAAGAGTTAACATCGCTGTATTCTCTAAGGTCATGGAAAATGCAGAAAGTTGTCTAAGAGCTTCAGTGCACTGAAATATTAATGTGGTGAAACAAGATCATACAGGCATATTGTAGATGGGAGGCAAGCACTTAATCGCTTTAATCTACATCCACCAAAGTGCAGTAGGTTGCAGGAGCTGATATGAATCACAAAGGTTTAAAAAGAACAGGATAGAACACACAATGCAGGTTAAAATACAAATGACACATAAAATAAAACCATAACATCATTACTGTCATCTGGCACAGCGGAGGGAAAAGCAGCGCTGCATCAAAGCCTGCCGTTACATCACTTGGTGCGTTGCCATAACACTCGGCTCCTGTCACACAACGGAAGACAATTAGGATGAGGGGCGTGGAGAAAGGAGTGATTTGCATTCATGTGTGGTACATGTGGGTCTTTTTGGGGGGGGGAGCTGGAATTACAAAATGTACCCTTTGATGTGATATTTGAACAGCCATACAGTTGAACCATTTCGCTTAACAAGATTTTGTTGTTTATGCTCATTGCTCATCTGGCCCGCATCATGGTTCGTATTTACATCAGGCCAAAGATAAATTGAAGGTTCACATTCACAGGCTAGTCAGTTATGGGTGAACATTTTAAGTAAAAATAAAAGTAATATTCACAGGGAATTGTTTGACTCACTTCAACTTTAAATTTATAAATGTATTGTGTATACTGTCTTGCTAAATTAATTAAACACAAAATTCAAGTGTGTGTTGATGAGCTCATTGTTCACAATAACTGGGCGAAAAAAAATTCTGTTTCAGAGGAATCGAAGATGTTCAGTGTCTTGACATCTGATAACTCGTCACACTGTGCCAGAAAATGTAGCAACTTACTCAAGCACACTTACACTATTTTCTTTCTTTCTTTATTTTTAATGAGATGCCATTGTCAGACTGAGCACAGTCTCAGGCTTTTACACAGATACTCAGCAAGAATACTGTACTGTCGAATTGCACTCTCTGGACTGCCTCTTCCAGTATCAAACATGTATGTTGATGCATGTATGTGTGTTAGAAATATATAGTCTGCTCTGTGGGATGAAGTGTTGGTGTCGTTGCTCAACTGTCTTCTATAGAAAATTGAATTGAGGAAGACACAGGCCCTTATTGAGTACCACTTGATGCACTTATGGAGAATGATGTGAGCAGTGAGACGTTGAATGCTTGCAGGCATTCCTCAGCGCTGGAGCAAGATAAGAATAGCACTCACTTTTCTCCTTTCCATTGGCTAGCAAGTGTGGCTGCTCTGTTCCAGCAGGGTTGCTTTAGATGTAAAGGATGGTAAAGGAAAAAGAAGTACCCTCTGGGTTCACAGGAGCAGCCTGGCCTTGGATATATTTGGCTCTGTCAGTTTGCATACTGCTCTGCTGTGGTCTGCAATTAGTCTGTTTCCTGTTTCAACACAGGATATGGTAGGGCTGTGAAGCTTGGCTATAGATGCTCTTAGGGAGGATGCCAGGCTCTTTGAAGGAGATGCATCATATTCATGGATGTAAAATCACTGTTATTTCATAAGTTGGGGGAATCGCCTGCTTATGCGCAGTGAAATATAATCAAAGTGAATGCTGTAGGTTGTTTTTCATTAAGTCCATCTACAATACACAGAACAAGTCACAGTCCAGTTTGAAGGGTTTTTTGTTGTTGTTGTTTTTTCCCGCCAGTACTGACCTCTTCCAAATGGATTTCATTTAAAGTTAGGGTTAGACCATTGAAATTGGTCTAAAGATGAGCACTGTACACATGTTCACATTGGTATCCAAATACAGCGCTTTCCTGCCTCCATAAGTACCACTGGAAACTATGCGTCAGCAACTTCCTCCTACTTACGCTCCACCATCCCTATTTCAGAGTGCTGTTTTCTGGACTGGACGGAAGGGAGATGCTTGAATGGAGCCTACCGTGAGAGCCCTTCACCTAGTTTTACTTCTTTTAACTGTTATAATAAACTGCTTCATTATAACAACGCTGTGTTGTGTAACAGTCCAAGTCAAATCAAGTCAAAGTAAACTTTATTGTCACCTCCACTATATACAGGACAGTATATAGAGACGAGACGACGAGGTTCCAGTTACATCAGTTACAACAGTGCAACAAGCAAACAAATAAATATAAGAACGGTAAGAAAATAAGTATACACGTAAGACTAGGGGTGAAAGGATCAGAAGAAGAAATTACAATTTAAAAATTTACAGTTTAAAAAGTGACCTTGAAGGTGATTTAAAGTGACCAGTGTAGCAGCTTGTGAACACGAGCAGATTTCGTTTGTGAAATAGAAATAAAAAAAATAACCCTTACTTTAAGTACTTTAATAAAATGCTGTCTTTTTTCAGACAGTAAGTAAACTTATGATTGCTAATGTGCAATGCTTGTATTTGGTTGTGGGGAATTTGCACCACCATGCACTAACAGTTGGCACTGTTGTCTTAAAGCAGCAGTGGGTTCTGGGTTTGAATCCACCGAAGCCTTTGTGTGTTGACTTTGCATGTCCTCTCCATGTTTACAAGGGCTCTCCCCAGATACTCAGACTTCCTCCAACAGTCCAAAGGCATTCATGGGTTAGGTAAATTGGCATTTCTAAGTTGGTCACATGTGAGCATGAGTGGTTGTCTGTTTATATTAACCCTGCGATGGATTGATGACCTGTCCAGGGTGTCCTCTGTTCTCTGTAAGAGAACGGATGGATGGATGCATTGGCGCTTTTAATGGATTGTTTTACATTATTATAATCCCTTTTTTTTTTAATCATCACAGTTGCCCTCATCTCTACTAATACTTTGTAGCAGACATGCACTAATCTGTCAGCCGTGCCAGCTGTAGAGTGATCAGATCAGTGCTAGTAGAGTTGTTGGAAACCAAACTGTTTCCTTTGGTTTCCTTTTGGTTGTGAGATATGGGACATGGTTGTGACTTGCTTCTTGTGGTTGTTTGTGTTCTTAGTGTTATGACATACAGCAGTTTTGTATATAATACAGTAGTTGTATTTCTAATGCCTTTACTTTTATGTCTTACAGCTCTCATGGTACTAGCTGAACAGTGACCGCTACCTGCCTGAGGACACCTGCTGCCAAATTCCCTTCATCATGTCTGGGATCCATGTAAGTGAAGAGCATGAGCAGTCTATAAAAGCTTTAGATCTAACTTTTTCCCAGTTACAATACTAATACCTTTGTTTTGGTATCCGCTGGTATCACCCCAATACCAGTTTTACATTATACACATAACGAGGACGCATCGTCATCGCCTGAGCTTTTCAGTCACATCAACCAGCTAGCCCACAGGTTGCAGTTCAGTCAAAATCTAATGTAACCACACAAAGAAAAGCTGCTACCATAACATTCGTGAAATACCACCAATACAGACATCTAATCTTCCAATATCACCATTCTTACTTTAGATATAAATACATGTACAACTCTTTCAAATAAGTTCCAGTGGTTCTATAAAGATAGAAAAGTTTCCTCACGTCTTCAGTTGCTGCATTGTTTTTGCCCTCTGGAGGTTAATATATCCAAGCAACATTTGTCTGGTTTTGTTAATGTTGTTTAATGTAGATGACAAGCATCTCTCTCTCTCTCTCTCTACATTAAAACAACACTGTAGCATACTCCTTGATCTGCCAGAGGTTTCTTGACACTGTGATCACAGCACTTTTTCAAGACTTCAAGACTTTAACTTTTGTTTGATCTTTCTTCTATATTCTGTCTAATCTTAAAGTGAAGCTTTCCTACGAGCACAAAGCTGGAAGTTCACATTGCTCACAACTCGGTCTGAGTTATATTCACAACTACTTTTTAACTTCTCTTTTCCTTGTCAATATTTAAATAGTGGAATTTTATTCAGCAAGATTAAGAATTAGATTTTGCTTAACGCTTTAAATATGTAACTATCTTGTGAAATATAATTACATGAGATGAATGAAATCTAGCTGATGAAACAGTCTGATTATGCTTCTTGCACTCATTAGCTTTCTTTAATATTTTCTCAATCAGTCCAAGTTGTAGCCAATAATAGTTTCATTATTCTAGATATTTAAGTATCAAAATTCAAAGCGTTGCAGAACCATAAATGTGTTTTAAGTCCTCTGTAAAGATTTACAGTGTAAGGATGGGGGTGGGGATGCAGAGCTTGAGTAAGCAAATACAGTGAACCATCAAACTGACTTGTATATCGCCCGAGAGGTGAATTTGAGGTGGATGATCTACATCCTCTTCTCAAGCGCTTCCCTCTTAGGAAAAGACATAAGGAAAACATGCTGCTGTTAAAAATATATTAATGCAACTTGCTGTTAAATTTAGCCGTAGTTTTCTTCCCCAGCTGTTTCGTGTCTTGCGTGAGGCTGTGTCTTAAATTACTTAAGAGCCGCAAGGAAATTTCCCCCCAATGACACATTAAGTCTAGCAGAGCCTCAGTTTAATAAAGTTCTTTTCTTGATGTGACCACATGGAAATGAATGCTATGGGAGATGCAAGGGTTTTTTTTTTTCTGTGTCACGGCAGCCATCAAACTCGTAACGCTCTATTGACTGCGATAGACACATTCACAGCCTCCACTGCGGATAAAGCAGCTTGTTCAAGGGCCCTACTCGCTCACTCACACCTGCTGCTTTGTTCTCCGGCTTTGTCATTTCACGTTATTGAGGCATGATTTTGATCACACCACTTTGCTGATCTAACAGTGCAAGCTGAATGCTCTGTTTTCCTTTCTTTTCTGTCATTTATATGTGTTTCTTGCAGCTGTGGCTTTTAGACAAGTCAAGATTGATAGTGAGTGCAACTGTAGTACAGAGCTTTTGTTGAGGTTCAAAGTCACTGCGGTGTAGTGAACAGGCAATAATGGGTACGCACATACACTGGTGTTTCTTTTTCTCTCTCAGGGTTATTTTATGTCTAAGCAGGTAAAAGTTTGGCAAAGCTATGCTGGGAATAAGCTGAGGTCAGCAGATTTAATAAACCTACTGTTTGTTATCTAGGAAGATCTGCCTCATCCGTGCTTTGTTTCACAAGCATAAACAAAATGAACGCATGGAGTGGTAACTGAACTCTAAATGTCTGAAAATGAGAAATATCAGGTTTGAATTTAAATGTCCCGCATGCCTGTTTGAGTAGCTTGAAACTTTCAGCAGCTCCCATCTCAACACTAGTTAAATTTATGCGATTTTAATGGTGAAATTTCCTTTAATGCTTCTATCTGATTTGTTATTGCAGTCTTAACTTTTTTGCCAAGATTCAAATAACTACCTCGGGGGTGCATTATCTCTGCCTTTCAAGTGTGCAATATCGAGCACAGCTCAACAGGGATAAATTATTGCTTACTATCTATGCCACACCTTTTGTTCATGTACAACATTAAATGTTGCTAGGTTAATGTTCATATTTCCTTTACTGCACCAGGAAACTATTGCAAAAAAAAACAAAAACGTGTTACTTACAATTTTATTAGTTGAGGCCTTATTGGATTTAAACAGATTTAACACTATAAACTGCCTTGAAAGATTTGAAAAAGGAAAACAAACAACATAAGGAGAAGAGTAAACTCTCTAAAGAAACATTGGGAATAAGGACTGTAATGCTGGCAGGCTTTGGTTTTAATAAGTGGATCACAGTCTCATAACATTGTGATTAGGACTTGTTCTCGCCCTCCCCAATCGCTTCTTTGCCTCAACTCTTTTATTGTGTTCTGTAATTTGTTTCATTCAGCTCCTAATGAGTTACACCACTAGATAATGTTGGTTCCTCTGTGTTTTCTGTAATCTAGGTACCATGGTCGACTGGCACAGAGTGTGTAGCCAAGTATAACTTTCAGACTGCCAATGAACAGGACTTACCCTTCTGTAAAGGAGATGTACTGACCATCATCGGAGTCACCAGGGTGAGAAAACAAGTGTTTTGAATATGGTTGTTCTAACTAAACCACAGAGCTGCCATCCGAGCAATTATTATTCAATGAATAAGTTACTGTTTAAGCTGTTTCTGTTTCTTCTTGTGTTTTCACAGTTAATGGGGTTAGTTTTTGGATCATTCACCAAAGATTGGACTTGTAAAATGTTCTCTGTATGTTGAAAACAGTATATGCATATAAGATATGCACAGATTTATGCAGAGATGTAAAAGAAGATATGTTTCTTTTTCCTTCATGTCAGCAACAGTACCTATAACAGTATTTCAGTATTTGTACTTGAAGTGGGAAGACAAGACAACTAAAAGTTTTGTCCCTAACGAAGTAGTTAGTTAATTAATTTGTTATCGCATGGTACAAGACAAACAAAGAGCTACATGAAAAAGGTATATCAGCTTTTAAAAAGCTTGAGATTTCAGTGAACTTAATCCTATCAAACAGCTTTATTGCTTCAGTTTTTGGGCTTTCTTTTAGCTAGAGGCACTATCTGGTTTCTGTTGATGCAAAAGCTCGTGCCAACAAATATCTGATGGGGCTGAAGTGGATTTTGGCTTTTATTCTTCACTGTGTCTTTCTTAATGTGTTGCATTATCTCTAAAATACAGAAGTGTTCCTTACCTACAAAATGACTTGGTATATTAAAATGGTACCCCGCCATAGTTATGGTATTTCAGCTGTGTTGTTGGTGTCTTTGACTGTTTCAGGATCCAAACTGGTACAGAGCAAGGAACCAGGTGGGCAGAGAGGGCACCATCCCGGCTAACTATGTCCAGAAAAGGGAAGGCGTCAAGTCAGGAGGGAAACTCAGTCTTATGCCGTGAGTACTAGAATGGATAAACCCAGTTAAACTGTCATGTCTGTGTGTTTGTGGTGTTTTGCGTTTATTTTTAAGACCACACCAACATTTCTTTATGCACTGTAGGATGATAAAATGCATTTTAAAATTAGGGTAGCTTTTTTTTTGTAGGATGACAGGACTGTTTCACTCTGAAATAACATTTTAGGAAACTGCCAAAGTTCTTTAGGATTGCAACAGGATGCAGCAATAATCAAAATACTAATGGTCTGTGTCTTGTATCTCAGACATCCTTAAATGTACGAACAAGTTGTTATATCCCCATTCACTGTTGTCTCCTGCTGTGAGAGGGAGAAATTAGTCTTGACTTCAAAAGATGAAAATTCCCTGTGTTCTGTTGTCTGTGTCTGACACCCATAGAGGCTAGAGCCAGCTGTGCACTAGATTTGAGTGACATTTCGGGCTCTTTGAAACTGCAGCTATTCAAAACGAGGAAAACATAACGAGAGGCATATGCAAATGAAAGGAGACAGGAAAGCTGAGCTGCTGCAACCGAGCTATGAGCTATAAGATGTTAAAAGCTGTGAGCGCTGCCAGACCATTTGTGTTTACTCTTGAGATGGTAATAAACAAGTCTTTAAACTTTGCAAAGCAGAAGAAAGTTCTTAATTTCAGTAGCAAGTACATGAATAGCAAGTACATGAATAGCAAGTACATGAATTGCAAGCAGGAGAATGGTAAGCTGGACCTCAAAGTTGTGTTATGTTGTAATGGTCATAGTTAGGTTAATTAAGTCAAAGATGAAGTAGAATTTTTATTTCAGTTTCTCAGTGTTTCCAGTTTTGGACGTATCTAAACTCTTCTTGTGCTCCTAGAACGAAATCATTAACACAATAAAAGTATCAGCTATCACTGTGGATAGAAAGTGAAATGCATAGCAGTCTTGTCAGCATTGCATGTGTAGCTCACACTATTTTTAGTGATATGTTCTTAACATGTTGGCAGGAAACATTTACATAGATTTACTTTGTCTCCCTTCATCAACTGCGGCTGAAAGCTTTGACCTCTCTATTTGCCACCTCATAATGTCTGTTCGCACCATTTTAAAATCTGGTTACTGTTACTGTGTCATGCAGCTCAGGCATGTTTTGTGTGTAATGCGAGGAGGCCTGATGGTGCAGTAACTTAAAACGAGCCTTGTGCTGCTACGAGGGATTTGTGTGCACACAACAACACCGATTATTAAAGGCTAATATGGTGAACAGCTTTAATTAATCTGTAGCTCAGAATGAATTTAATGAAACTTGTTTTCAGCCATAACCAAACGTCCTTCTCAAAGTTGCTTTTCTAAAAGAAGCAAGGAAAGAAGACGGTGCTATGAAACTAACTCACAAACATTCAGCGTGCTTTCACGTCCTGACCTTCTGCTCTAATTGCTGCTTTTGAGATCATTGCATAGTTAAGTGTTTTTAAACTCAAGTCATCAGAAGTCGTTTTTCTGTATTCCACAGAGACTTTTTTATGAATCATCAGCAAATGTCTCGGAGAGGACCTCTCCCTCTCTTCTGGGTTGCGTAAGGGTTCATCTGTGGTCTTTAATGTTCACCGGGATCGGTTGATACTCGGCTGTAGATACAGCGCTTGCCACCTTTACTTGACTCCGTCTGCTGCCCTCATGTGGCAGATATCTGCCCCATGTAACCAAACCACCCTAAAGAAAGCTGCCATATTTCTCTCTGCTGTCCCACTCATTCCTTCCAAGCAGTGCTGAACATGTTTTTCACTTTCTTTTATTTCAATATGATGTCATTTCTGAAAACTGCAGTTAATTTCTGGAGACAAAGCAGCAAGTGTGTGTCTACCACTGGGCTTTGTGTCACTGGGGCCATCCACTCTTGGCGCCTGCTCTCGGATTATTGGGAGTTAAAGAGCTGCTCTCTATCGGAGAAGCTCCCTATTCTGATCTAATCAACTCGAGCCATGTTAAGCAGCTTTACCACAAGGGCCTCTGCTGTCTGAGGAGACCAAGTGGAGTGATTGAAGAGGAGGAGGGCTTGACAGAGGCAGCCACAGGAAAATGGGCTAAATCATTCATAGTTGTTAATTACCACCCATTGACCAGCCAGTGCAGATAAGGAGAGTGTGCTGGGCAACTCTTGGTGGCTAATGTGACCTTTCATACATGTAGTGGCAGAAATCAGCAGGGTACATGGGATACCCCCCTGTGTTTATGCTTAATACCACAGATCAATAGCCATCTATGAAAGGAAATGCAGAATACTGAAATAGGGCTTTAGCATTTGTTGTAGGAAACTGAAATGTATCTAACAGAGATTTAAAAAACGTTGACCATTTAAGCACGATGGAGGATGATTATCATTGAAAAGCAACAGCATTGTGAAAAAAATTGTTTTTGTTAAAGATGATTGTAAAGACGGTGGCACAGTAGATCAAAGTGTGTGATCCAGCTGTCTAATCCGTCCCTCAGTAGCATATAGATGCCTCCTATTAAGCCATATGGCGAGGTTGATGCTTGTTGTGTAACAGTTAGCTTCTAAATCAGCAAGCAAGCGCTTTCTTTGTTTCCACAACCAACAGAATTGTGATCAGCTTTTTAGCTTAGCAGGAGGTGGAGTTGTTTTTTGATCTCCCTCCTTTTTGCTACAGTGGGTGGTGAAAGGTCAATACGTCTCTTGGTCTCCCTGACCGCAGTCGGGAACGGGTGACTTGGTTTTATCCTGCTCCCCGCCTTGTCTGAGCAGCTTTTGTATTTTCCTGTTATTGCAGTGCCTGTATGTCAGTTTCCGACTCTGCCCCAGGCTTTGTGTGTGTGTGTGTGTGTGTGTGCGCGCGCACGCATGTGTGCGTTTTAGCACCATGTTTCCTGTTGTTTGGGTTCAGGTACTTTTTCACTGACTCCCCAAGATCAGACAGCCTCGCCCCTGCACCATTCAAGCTGAACAGGGTGGAAGTGCTGCTGTCGGCTTCCCATTACTGCCCCCCTCTTGTTTTTCACTTCTCATTTCAGAGGAAGGCTGTGGGCTGTGATACATGGAATTTGGTACCTCTGTACCTCTCGCTGTCTCTTTGGAGATAGGATATGTTCTTAAAAAAAAAAAAAGACACACATTGAATTTCTGTACATAGATCCAACAACATCATTGTTACATAAACGCTCTGTGTGTGGCAGTAAAACTCTTTCAGTCAACCCTGTGTGTCCTCTCTCTCCCTCTTCTCTCGTCTCCCCACTTGTCCTTCATTTCCACCCCTCTCTTTACTCTCTCCAGCTGGTTTCATGGGAAGATAACTCGGGAGCAGGCCGAGCGGCTCCTCTACCCTCCAGAGACGGGTTTATTCCTGGTGAGGGAAAGCACCAACTATCCTGGAGATTACACCCTGTGTGTCAGCTGTGATGGCAAGGTGGAGCACTACCGCATCATCTACCACAACGGCAAACTCACCATCGACGAGGAAGAGTATTTTGAGAACCTCATGCAGCTGGTGGAGGTGAGGAAGGATGAAGAACGTATAGCTGTTATTTGTACTCTAATTTTTCTTGACAGAAGACCCTTAATAGTACTACTGGTATTCAGTTTGGCAGTAAAAAAGGATGAATGCCCTCTCATC
>VOQK01002573.1:32327-44678 GCA_015052645.1 Benitochromis conjunctus
ACATCGCCAAGGTCAGCGACTTCGGCCTCACCAAGGAGGCATCCTCCATACAGGACACTGCCAAGCTGCCAGTCAAATGGACATCCCCAGAAGCACTAAGAGAGAAGGTAATGGAATGAGACCGGGTTGATGTGTTGTTGCTCACTCGGCTCTAAGATGATCTGAATAAGGTGGTTTATTTAAAATGGGTTAAAAAGGGGAGACTGCAGGATATCAGTTTATTTGGATAGTAGGCAGGGATAGCTCAGCAGGCTGTTCGCCTCATGATTGGAAGGTCAGGGGTTCAAATCCACCGAACGGGTACTCTGAGGTACCCCTGAGTAAAGTACCGTCTCTACACACTGCTCCCTGGGCGCTGGATTGGCGGCTGCCCACTGCTTCACTGAGTGAATGGGTTAAATGCAGAAGACTAATTTTCTACAGGATTAATAAAGTTTACCAAAAAAAAAAAAGAATGAGAGTGCCGGTCCAAGACAATCTTTTAAATAGTGCTGTAATCTTGATCCCAGGTCTAGCAAGTCCATTAATATCGTGTTTGTCTGCCCTAAATGTATTTAAAGAGCCCAGTTTAACAAAGACTGGTGTTTAGTGGCTCATAAACGGTTTTCCTGCCGGAGAGTAAAAGCGAGCCCAAAGGTTTCTCAACATCTTAATCGAATCATCTGTCAAGCTGCCCAGATTTTCTGCCCAGATAAAGTAACTGTAGGCACTCAGAGCCTGACAGGAAAGAGTGTATGACTGATGAACAAGCTGCAAATATGGGAAAAAAAAAGAAGTATTCAGCCCTATTTCCAACAAAGTTAGGACACTGTGTAAACAAACTCACAGAAATGTTAATGAATTAAGGCCTATGTTTAATTGAAAATGAGAATTGTTTCTGAATTTGATGCTAACATCTTAACGTTGGTTAAAAAATGCACACGTCTCGAGGCACTACGCATACTGAGTGTCTGTCACAATAAAGATCATCTACATTCTTAAAATCATGAAAATATTCAGAGGATTCAAAGTTGACCAAAATATAATGGCCGTGGCAGCAGTAGGTGGAAATCTTTATATTTAAAATGGAAATGAGGGACTGTCTATAAAAATGGCTGCAATTGCTCAATAGTTTACGCAGTCGTTTTGTTAAACCCCTTCAATTAAAGTTGAAAGTGTGCACTTCAGTCACATCTTGATTGTTTGGTTTCAAATCCACTGTGGGGGTGTATTTACTGTACGACCTGGTTTTGTTGGTCTGGAGGGAGGCGCAAGCCTGATCTGCTTTCTGAATGCCTTTATTTATAATGTATGAATTTGAGCTTCTCTCTCAATCCAACAGAGGTTTTCCACTAAGTCAGATGTTTGGAGTTATGGGATCCTACTGTGGGAGATCTACTCCTTTGGGCGTGTGCCTTATCCTAGAATTGTAAGTACCTTTATGAGATTTTCTGTGGCTCACTGACGTCTGACATACACCAGCAGATGGCAGGCTTTATTGCCTGAACCAGTTATTTTGTTTTGTGCAGAGCAGTGTAACTGCTGGTTCTCTGTGTTGCCCTCATTTATGCCATGAAACAGTTGAAGCGGGTGATGTGTCACCACATTTTTAGTTCTTCTTGTTATGTAGAATAACCTTTGCCTGGGATATTGCATCGCCTTTGAGTCCGTTGCATCAGCTTGACTGATCAAAATGTTGAGCTAATGTCAGCATTTCTTTCTCTGTGTCCCTCAGCCGTTGAAAGAAGTGGTGCCTCGGGTAGAGAAAGGGTACAAGATGGACGCCCCAGACGGCTGCCCCGCCGTGGTGTACGACCTGATGAAGCAGTGCTGGACCTTGGATCCCGTTATGCGGCCCTCCTTCCGCATGCTGAGGGAGAAGCTGCAGCATATCAGAGCCAAGAAGCTCTACCTGTGAAGAGGAGGCGCAGGTGGGGGGTACCGGGGGAAGAGGACGGGGACGAGATGCAGCCCAGCACAGCTGTAAAGTGGGAGGAGGAGCAGGAGAAGAGGGACCACAGCACTTTCCTCCTGCCTGCCCAGCCTCTTGACCTGTGGGACTGCTACGCTGTGCCCCCTCCCCCGACCTCTGCCGTCCACCAGCCGTCCACCAGCCGTCCTCTGCTTTCACACTAGGACTGTTTTCCTGTTCGTGTTGTATAGCTTTTGCCAGACAATTTCCTCTTCTCTCGATGGGCCGCTCCTCTTTCCTCCTCCTACACCTGCCACTACTCACTCACTCTCCTTTCTCTTTGTCACTTGGTCCAAATTGCTCTTCTTCTTCTTCTATGTGACAGTTCCCTTTTCTTTCTTTGTATTTCCTCCCCTCCTCCTCCTCCTCTCCTGAACATGGCATTAACTGGAGGGGAGGCTGGCCTTTTCCTCCACGTTTGTCAGGTGCTCTTTTCTTCTCCAGTCCACCCCACTTGATCATTCACAGATTCCCATACCATGTGGCTTTGCATGCCTTTCAGCCCAACTCTGTCATTCCTTCCTTGCATCCTTCCTTGCATCCTTCCTTGCTTTCCCTCGGCCTTGGTGTCAGGTGTGGGGCCTTCGCTCTGTGCCAAAGTGCCTCCAGTCTACAGAGCTCCAGACTTCCCTCCAACACTTCTTTTAATTGGACTGTTATGGTTTCATTTTTTATTCTTATTTTTTAAACAAATCTTTTTTTATTGCTTTTGTTTCCAGAGGTTATTAAACTGTTTTTTGTTTTTTTTAAGTGGCATCTCCTTCACCTCCACCATCTCGACATCAGACTTTTTTTGTTTGTTTTTTTTTGTTTTTTTGTTAATCCAAGCGTCCATGAAGAGCACGAGAATAAGAAGTGAGGAGACTTGGTGGGGCCAGTGTCATGTTCATCCTTCCTTAAAGACCGCCCAGAGGAGCGGTGGGTGGTTGGGTGGCTGGGTGGCAGGGCAATAACAGGAGAAGAAGGGGGAGAGGCAGTTCACAAACATGGTTGATTCATCATATGTGGGCTTGTTTTTATATCAAAATATATTTAAAGGATTAAAAAAAAGAACAAGGAAAAACTGACTTGGACAGAGTTAAAAAAGGACGATTTTCAGAAGCCAGGAGCAACTTGCCGTTAGGGATGTTCAGTGTCTCTGTGAATGCTAGGGTCGGGGTGGTGCATGCTGTGTGTGAGAGGCCTTGGGTTCAACTGTCAGTGCTTTCAATGTTCATTGTTTTATTATGCTATCATAATTATGAATAAATCATTCCATCTGAACAGTGTGGAAACACCTGCATAATTATATCTGTGTGCGTGCGTGTGTGTGTGTGTGGACGGGTATTAACATCTTTGTGGGGACCAAAAATTGGTAGTTTACTTTTCTTGTGGGGACCAACAGCCCTCGTGGGGACCAAAATCCCGGTCCCCATGGGGTTGAAGGCATTTTTGAGACTCAAAATGTGGTTTTAGTGTCAGGGTTACAATTAGCTTATGGTTAGGTTTAGGGTAAGGGTCAGGGTTAGCCATTCAGTTTTGATGGTTAGGGTAAGCGGCTAGGAAAAGCATTATGTCAATGAGATGTCCCCCACAAGGATATAAATACACGTTTGTGTGTGTGTGTGTGTGTGTGTGTGTGTGTGTGTGTGTGTGTGTGTGTGTGTGAGAGAGAGAGAGAGAGAGAGAGAGTGAGTGAGAGAGGGCATACTTTACCTGGAGAAGTGCTGTCTTACTGTACAAGCACCTCCATGAATGTGTGGTTTTGGGATTTGGACAAGTGCCAAATTTCAGGGTTGAAAATTAAGCAGATGTTGAAATGCCAAAAACTGCAGTTCCTCTGTTGGCCACTAGAGGCTGGCTCCAAAAAGTAAATTCCACCAGACAAAATTAACACGTTTACATCCTGGTACAATAAAACCACATGGGCACTGTTCTATTAATAGCTCTAAAAAAAAAAAACAAGGTTTCCACATCATGATCACAGTCCTTTGTGGTAATGGAGGTTATAGAAATATCACTAAATCCTGTTTTGGTTTTCTCGACTTTTGTGGTTTATTCTTTAGTCTGTGTGAATCTATATTTAAATTACTTTTGGTTGCTGTTTTGCCATTTTCCTTTTGTCTCTCCCGATAATGAGGAAATCCCTTGATCCCAATTAAAGGGACATTCAAATCTACACTCGGCTCTCTGCATTGTAATGCCCTTCAGTGAATTACAAAGTAAATGTGAAGGGTTAAAGATGTCTGACAGGATGAAAAATACTTATTTTCCCTGTAAAAGGAATAATATCAAACCACAACAATAGGAAAGAGTTCTTTGATATAACCATTCAGCTCTTTACCTTTTTTGTGATGCAGATCAGAAAGCAAAACGATTGTGAACTGATGATCTAGAGGAGTGTTTTACACCTGCAGCTATAAATAATCCTCATGTTATCATTGTTTAATAGTACTGCTACAAACAGATGGGGCTTGTCATCAAGGTGTGAAGGAGTGTCAGCTGAATTGTTCCCAGTGCTGCCTTCACTGTGCCTCTTGTGCTCTTTGGAGAGGACCCACTTATTCCCACTACAGTGACTTATAGGCTGAAACAGGCTAGAGTTCACTGGACTGGCCATCTGTGTGGTGCTTTCACTTTCAGCTCATTTGAATCTCATCTTTCTGCCCGTTTCTCCATCTTCTGCTGCAGGAGCTGCAAACAGTTGTTTGGGTCATATTTTCATGTGAAACCTATGAATTTTAATGGCAGTGACAGGGCGGTAACAATAGGCTGGTTACGTAAGCACAGCAGTTTGTGCTCGTGGCCAAGACTGTGCTACTGTCAGGACTCATCGCGCCAGCTCCAATTTACCATCCTGCCATGGCTGCGCAAGACGGCCCTTTTGCTGAAGCCAACCCCACAAAAAAAAAAAAAAATCCAAAAGTAGCTCATTGGTGAAAATTACAGCTCATTAGGCAATAGGGGAGGATTTCTAGATGTCATCTGAGTGCCAAAAGTCACCACCAGGAGGCATCCTGTAGTCTAAGATCCCAAGGGAGCTGAAAAGGAGCAGCACAGAGCTTTCAGCTCAGATTTAATTGCAGTGGTGAAGGAGGCACTCAAGATATCAAACGAGAGATTTTTTTTTCAATCCATGTCAAAGGTCAGAAGCAGCTGCATCCTTTAATGGCGTTTAGATTCTTAATGAGGCACCATTTCCTGTCGCAGCTCATCTGCTTCCACCTCATTATACCCTATTCGGGTTTTTTTTTTCTTTAATATTACAGTAAACTATTGTGTGATCATTAAAATATATTTTAAAATGTAAAGCCCAGCTTGAAGTGTCACAGTGACAGGAGCTTTTGGTGATAGCAGTGACGGTTAATGCACGGCTCTCACATCTGGAAGCCTCAGTCTTTGGTTCACGCTTAAGTAATCCTGACAACCGCACAGCTCCTCGTTCTTAGCAGACACAAGCACGAGGGTTGATGTGTTAATCAGCTTTCGATAAGTTATGGATCTGTGCTACTGGCAGCAGCCAGGCACAACTCTACTGACAGTGTAATCTGATTACACCAACACAGTTTTTGGGAGGGAAGGATGAGGAAGATGCTCAGGGCTCTGCACATGTTTTTGTGCAGTTGGCATGTGCATTGTGTGGTCCCTCCCCCACGCGTCAAGCTGGACCTGACAGACTTACATGCGTGACAGAATGAGGGTGAGGTGGGGGGTGTAACTTCACATACAGGCAGCGCATAAACATTAAGCTGGTTTCGTGTGCTGTTTATGGGTTTCGCGATGGAAGGGGTTTTTGAAACCCCCGGTTCGGTTGTATAGCTTGGATTACTCTGCAGTTTTTTAATGAGTACTTTCACAGGGCCTGTATGCAGATGAGCCACCTCCGCTTTAGTTAACCTTTAATACCCTGGAGCAGTCTACTGAAATGCAAAATTTGCACTTCAGTAGGCTACACCATGACCGAAGTGAGTCATTGGTCTTCCAAAGGTTTCTCAGACTTTTCCCCTGCCACACGTATCACATGACATTACTTTAATAAACACGCTAAACTTGCTCTGAACGAGACGGTAATAACGCAGGTGTATTTTGTTAACTTTGGAGTGAGCCAGGCTAAATTGAAGTACTGACTGATGTCTTAGACTTGTTATTGGCACCCGGACATGACTGCTGTACAATTTTCTCATCTTAACTCTCAGCAAGGAAGTGTCTTAAGCTAAATGTTGAACTGTTCCATTAAAGACAGTTGTCAGTGATGCAGCAGACTGTAGAAGGGGGGGGGGGGAAACCCTTTGGATGCCCCTTAATTACTGACTCTAGGGGGTTTATTGTGCAGCTCAAGCACTGTCACCAAGTGTGGGAGTTCTTTATTTTCACACTGTTTTAGTGACAAGGAGCGGGCGTTGAGCTGACAGCTGATGAAGGAAATGATATTGACATTATCAGGCCAACATGTGGCTGGCTGTGTCAAATGTGGCCTCAGTGACAGAAATCTTTTCACATGGACACATCCCTCGGTCACATCACATGCCTTTTTCTGTCTGGCGTTGTGCCCCTCACCACTTCGCTAAAAAGCCTAAAAACATGCTGCTTCCTGCTGCAATTAGCTTCTATTTAGGGACTGACAAGGATGTTAACATTTCAAACACTGATAGCACTTTTCTGTCCTTGTGTGTGATGCTGTATTCTGGACCTTGTCCTGTATCACTGCAGAGGAGGGTCACGGTTGTTTTTAGCAGTCTGAATCACTCCCCTCTTGGCCATATGCAACATATGTTCTTTACTCCACTGCATGCTCTGTTTGCTGTGAGATCAGCATTCATGTCTGCATTGTAAATGTTGACATTCTTCTTTGCACCTTTCAGTTTCTGTTAGGTGTGGCACTGAAGCTTCATTTAACTCTCAGTCACATCAAGACCCCATTGAATTTTTCATGTCTGAGTGCAGGAGACATGACATCAGAAACAGAACTACTCATGAGCACAGCCAACGAACGCTCATGTACACCATGACAGACGGGAGCGTGATCTCAGATGTCAGAGAGTGTCATCAGGACATCCTCGGTTGAAAGGAGAGCGCTTTAGCTACAAATTAACCCAGGCATAAAGGGAATTAGGTACACAACGATGAACAGACACATCAATTAAACCCTTTAATCTATTGATTTATGTTTATTTCCCCATCTATTTGAAATGTTTATTAATAGATATCCATAGATATTCATTGGCCTCTATGTAAAATGTAATGGTTTTTGGTAAAAGACCCAATGGTAAAACATTTTTGATATTATATTGGTTGAAAAATTCACAGTCCTTGTGCTGTGTTTAAAAACACTCCATCAGTGTGTTTTCCAATGGGAGACACCTTTATAAAAGTACCATAAGTTACTGTTCCAAAGCACAAAGGGGTCAAAATCTTGCATATTTTAATTCACATTACTTATGGAGCGTCATAGTGCTAGAAAAATATCTTCAGAAGTCAATTTGAGGACCAATATCATGGGGCGTACATTCACGTGAAAAAGAGTTTTCACAGGACTCTATGCAGACCTGTGAAAAATTAAGCACACCCTTGCTGAATTAAGAGGGTAAGAAGCAGTCAGGCAGTGCTAATCAAATGCACTTGATTAATTAATCATTAGCAAGTGTGATCACCTTTTGAGAAGAAGAAAAAACGCCGAGGTTTTTGGCAGTTTGCTGGTCTGGCTCATTCAGGTGTGTGCAAAAAGAGCGGCACGGGGGTGGACATCCCAGCAGATTCACCATAATATGAAACTGAGCAAAGCACCAAGAAATACCAATAAAACCCAAGCGCTACATCTCAGACACTACAGAGTTCAGTAAGAGCATGGTGGTGGAGGGGTGATGATTTAGGCATGTTTTCAGCCACAGGACCTGGACACCTTGATCCAAATTTTGTTTTGTTTAGTTTTTGGGCTGATATGAACATCTTTATTTGGATAGTAATGATAGAGGTCCAATATGAGAGAGTTTGAATCTTAGTGTTATAGGCTGTTACAGTTGTTGTCAAGATACTGTTGTCAGTTGAAAATCCCCAAAATGTCAACCTGCCGGTGGTGCTAGAGGAAAAGTCAGGATTTTAATCAGGATTAGTTCCACTTTCTGGGAATTGTATCCTTCCAGTGCTTGCTGAGATATTTCAGTTTGGACCAAAGTGCATATAAAACTGACGGGGACATTCACAGAGCCACACTTCTTCTATCATAATGATGCAAAAGAATGAGGTACAAGCGCCTCATGTCTTTTGAGATCACATTTTCACAGTAGACTCCGAAATGATATTTATAAAGTCATCGGTGCCAAAGCATTTCCAGACTCTGATCTTTATTTTTTCACTTTATAATGCAGCCTGGATGGAGGAGGTTTTGAGTCTTGATGCTATCCTGCTGCTAATCATAGCTCAGGCTGTGGGCCACATAGTGTTCTGGGGAGCTTGGTGTTTTGGGACAGATAACACACAGGATCTGGGTCCAACAGCAGACCTGGCGGGTGAGAGTGCAGCAGTTTTGTAATGACGGTCCAACGTGAACCACTGTGTGTCCTCTCATGTCTCATCGTCATTGTATCTCACTGTGGGACTCGGTGATGGCTCACAGACAGAGAGAGACTGTAGAAGGAGGATAACAACCACAATCAGAGGAGAGCTTTGCCTGCTGAGCTACATGAAAAACAGTCCCTGCTGTATGTAACATAACACCGGCCTGCTTTCTGAGCCTCCTCTTTAAATAACCCAATGGTTGCCCTGCAGTGTTGGCTGACATGTTCATTTGACTTTGTGAAATATCAAGGTTCCCTGAGTCGCAGAGAACATGTTTTCTGCACCGCTTGTCAGCATGAATTTACATTTTGCTCTTGACATTTCACCTCCTCATGCCCTGGGACTGCGGCCTGCTGGTTACCAGCCATGGGGGGGAATGTGCCAACACACATCCCAACAAGAAGAGGGTGAAGGGCCTTCTGGCCCTTGTGAGGAGTCATCATTATAATCTGTGGCAACGTTCCTACCTGTATTATTCTCTCTTCTGGTGTAAATCTGCAACGAATAAATGAGGAAAGGCATTAAATCTGCACCAAGATAGAACACTGTGTTATGATTAAAGCTGATAGGTGGAGAAAAAGTTACAATTTAGCAATTTAAATGCTCCAATCAGTGTTTTCATACTAACAATGCATCAGATGAATGTAAGATATTTAACTCACCAAAACAATATGAAATCATCACTCAGCTTTGCAGTTGTCTCTCTGCGCGTGGAGCTTTTTAATGCATTTAAAGTCTCTACATCTTTTCAAAGCGTTTAAATTCATTGTTAAGTTTTGTCTGTTGTCACTTTTTCTTTGACAAAAGTCAACACTGCTA
The DNA here is from genome assembly GCA_015052645.1 of Benitochromis conjunctus. Lineage (NCBI taxonomy): Eukaryota > Metazoa > Chordata > Actinopteri > Cichliformes > Cichlidae > Benitochromis > Benitochromis conjunctus. Next base: position 41,632 of record VOQK01002573.1, read on the forward strand.
AAGATCTAGATTTAGTAAACTTCAAGTAGACCACACTGAGCTCTAAATATAGAACTGTTAAGTCCTTAAAGTGAGTGAGTGAATTGAACTTTTTTTAATACTCGGCCTTGGTTTATCTGCCTGTGCTGGATTATCGGAACTTTTCATCTGCGTATTGGTTTAATTAAACAATTTGGTTTTAATTGTATTTTTCCAGAGAACAAATAGTTCTGCAGAGGCAAGCACAAAGACTCGTGGAAATGTTAATGTATAAATTTAAATAATTAACTTAGTTTTATTGGGATCATTACTCTAAACACGCTGTGTCAGGGCTTTGATTGTTGTAAATGAGTGGTCTTCAAGTTAAGCTAGCAACAGGTTGCCATGCCAAAGAGTCATGTTGAGATTAATCACTTCCAGAAATTAAAAAAAGAAGTATTTCGGTAGCTGTGCAGTTCTTTGAGCACAGGTAAAAACTGGCATTTTACAGTCTTACAGGAAATTATTTTATTAATTTCTTTTTCAATCAGCTAAATCTAAAATTAAGTAAGGCTCACTTCCTTTGACAGTTCACGTGACTCATCCTGTATGCATTTAATTATGGCGCGACCCTCAGAAAAGAAAGTTATTGAACTCATCATCTTTATCTGATTTTACTGAATTCTTTAAAGCAATTGTTTCACAACCATTTTTTAAAGTAAACTAATTATATTTTAAAGTGTAAAATCCACTGTCGCTTATTTACACAAATGTATCCAGCGTGCAGTGTGCGTGCATGTCCAAAGGGGGAGAGGGGCGGGTCTCACATGCTCATTGGCAAATGTCAGTCACAAGTTTAGCCAATGAACATATCCTGAATAATCCTTTTTTTAAATTCGGCATGACCAGTATGAGTGACTGTTGAGCCCATAACTCAGCTGGAGAGTGTTCACAGAGGTTAAGTCACAAAACTATTTGCCCATACACTATAATTTTGGAAGTCAATTGAAACCACATCTTTTGCCCCCTGTGGCCACAATAAAGAATGCAGGTTTTTAAGCGCTTCTGTGCCATCTTCATTTTTCAGATTTTTTTTTCAGGAGTTGGAGAAGCAAACCTATCTTTCAGTCCTGCTCATCATTAATGTAGTAGCACAAGAGCTGCTGGAAAGTGGACTTATGGCTAGTTTTCTCAGTGATTTGCACCAATGATGCAAGGTCCTATTTGAGATGTAATGTGTTGAAAAATTTGTGGGCTTGCATAACAGAAACAAATCAAGGCTTCACAACAATCACTATGTCGCATAAACATACTGTAAAATATTTTAACTCCTGGAAGAGAAAGAGGAGGCATACTAAAATTAGACCTTTTGTCATCCCAGTGTGCCGGCTGAGGCGGTAAACATGAACAAACGGAGTCTAGTTTGCTTGACGTCACCTCACAGGATTTGTGGGTTTTGAAGTTCAAATAGTTGCCACGGACGGCTCGTTGCCATTTGGAGACGCTAGTGTGCAAAGTTTGCTGGTTCAGCTTGAAAGACTCTTCTCTCCTGACAGCCTGGCGCCTGGCAGATGATGTGAGGTTTGATGAATCCTCACAGAGTGAGTCAGAGCTATAGTCTGACATTTGCTGTCATTCAGAAGTAGGAGTTTGTTATCACTTTTTATAGACGAGGAGCAGGCTGGGTGGCAGGCTGCCTGAGCAGATGACGTCTTTGTCTATCATTTGCAGTGGGTGTACTTGACAAACAAGACACAGCACCTTTCTATACAAAAACCTGTAAGGAACACACCGGATCTACCAGGCACTAATAGGGTACACACTGGCTTCCAAACAGGATTTACAGAAAAAATTATTGACTTGTAAATATTAAGCTAGCTATAAAAACATAACTATATATAGCCTAATAGGCCATGTTGACATGCCTGGTGTGACAGTTGCAGAGATATAATGATAAACTGAAAAGGAGACGTCTAAACATTTCCTGTCTCGAAAAATGAATGTTGTGTCTTTTGGGTTTTCCACCCTCACAAATGACCCAGGCTTTGTTTCTGTGACTTCGTGAGCACCCACAGAAGACAAACTATAAACTATTGTGACACATGAGGATCTGCAGCCAACCGCAAGTAATGTTAAGGTTCACAAAATGCCTGGGAGACTGCAAATAAAACCGTCCAGTCAAAGGCTTGTCACAACTGCATGTTCACAGTTATATTACTGGATTTCTTGGGTGGATGTTTGTAATTTAAGGCTTGCCTTGAGGTCAGGGAGGACATCAGCTCAGTCCTGCAGCAATGTGTATGAAATACCCTCTGCTGTTTTCTTCCAAAGCCTGAAAAATGTTAGTTTTTAGGGGAAAAAAAAAACTTTGGCAACTAGACTGATTTTCCTTTGTTTGTGATTACAAATGCATGCTTTTCAACATTTTAAGAAGAGGCCAATTTCCATGTGCGCTCTCAGAGCTCCCACCTAGTCTCGCCATGTACCCACGAGGGTGACCACACACACCGTCTGAATTTTACTCCTGCAGCCTGGCAAGGAGGGAAGGGGGAGGAGAGACACAGATGAGGACTGAAAGCCTGTGCAGTGCTGTTAGCCAGATCCTCCTAGAAGCACAGGAGCTAATGAATGCAGCCAGAAGTCAGTGTGTGGCTCAGCAGCTGCAGCTCTACAGCACACACTACCTCACAGAAACGGCTCAGAAAATGAAAATAAAAGGGGAAAATGAGGCAGGAATGGCTCACCAAGTAAAACAAATGACCAGAGATGTGTGTTGGATACAAGGAGAACATTCTTCCACGTTTATAGGCAGGAAAATGTCTGTAAATAACTCTCTGTGTGTGTGTGTGTGTGTGTGTTTGTGTTTCCTGCTGTGTGTGTGAGTGACATAACAGACCCTCTACGGTGGGCAGAAATGACTCCGGGCTGCTCCAAGCACATTCACATTAATTAAATTGATGCATTGTGGCAACTCACATGTGAACAGACATGTATAATCACGTAGCCGCATCAAAGCAAGCTGTTAGCGAGCTCACATGTTCTCCATGTTTTGCTTTTTTTTTTTTTTTTTTTTTAAAAAAATATAAATT
>VOQK01002576.1:0-12207 GCA_015052645.1 Benitochromis conjunctus
TTTCACATTGAGGAGGATGTTGATGATTAGCGGCGGTCAATGCAACTGGCCATGACGTTGATCATCAATGTCTAAACTAGCTCTTTAAATTGAGTGGTTTGTTATTACAATTCCCACTTCCCTGTCCATCTTTGTCTGTAGCCCTATGAGCTTGTCTCTGTATGACTCAGTGTTGCACCATGGGACACATTAACCCCTCCATTGCTCCAAATTACATCCTGGCAGGGGCTGAAGCAAAGCTTGCACGACTGCACTCGTGTTTGAAATCGCTCGTGCTCGTGTACGTTCACACGCGCACGGCAGCTTACACGCCAACACAGCTTCACAGTGGGAGCCTTGGATGTCTTTGAGGATTCCCGTACCTGTGTAATTAAGTTATATTCACACATCACACTTAAACCGCCCACTAAGCCTCAGCTGTCCGCGTTGCAGTATACAACAACCACCTACGCATTCTTTTTACAGACGCTGCCGGTTCCTTCCTCTTTCCCTGTTAATAACACTCTCTGTCCTGTCTGTCAGACTCACACAAGTGTGTTGGAAACATTCATAAGGATCCACGGGTTGCTGGAAAACGGATGTGAGACACAACTGTGTTTGGGTGTTAGTGTGCGACTGAGCTTAGTTTCCCAGAGACCAAGGAACAGCTGCTAATGCACAGAAACGCACACACTGTGTCTGTGAACAGAGGCACTCTCGGTTCCAAAGGAACAAGACTGTTTCATGTGTGTGTGACTGTCTCTGTTTCAGCTGGCTTGAAATAGTCGGTCTCGCAGTGAGTCACGCCGCTATGCCTGGAGGGGAGGATTGGTCTTGGTGTGTGAACAAGGCACTCTAACTTTCTGTGGGTGCACTTGACTGTCTGAGCATGTTTGTCTTTGTCTGCACTCAGGATGAAGGCGCGCTCTTGACTTGTTGCATTTACCGGGCTGTAATAGATGTATTCGACATGAGGATGTGAAGGAGAAGCAGCAGTGTAATTACCTGTTGGAGATGAAACTGTGTCCTTGTCAACTCAGCAGCATTAACACTCGGCTTCAGTACGGCCCACAGCTCCTTTGTTTGAAGCTTTGTTTTCCACGTAAATGCTTATTGATTCAAAACAGATTGAATCAGACAGGAACGACCTTGAATCTATGTGTGTTTTTATGTGCCCTCTTCTTGGAGTATTTGCATGCTAAACGGTTTTAACTGAACCTGGAGCAGCTCCAAGGATACTCAACAGCAGACCGGGAGAGCTCAAATGAATGCGATGCTAGCAGCAAGAGGAGTTTTTGTTTTAGGAGAGTGAATGACTGAATGAAACTGAAATGGGGTCATTTCCTTTTCCTGAGTGAACTTCATTTTTCTTTTCATCGTCATCTTTAAAATGTACATTTGTACAGTCACACTGTAATGGCTAGATTTTTAAACAATTAAGAAAATGAACATTGTATTAAAAAGAATATATATATTTTTACAATGTCTACTTAAATTCTATCAATAAGGGATTTTTCATGGTGGCTTGCATTAGGATGCTTGTGGGTCAAACTGCATTTAAATGTTAATAAGAATATCCTCATTCATATGCCTGCCTCTGAGTCACATTATGCTGCTAGGACCGGCAGATATGATGGCAGAGATGTTGGATGAAATTGAAAATGCAAAGAATTACTAAATAAGCACTTACTGAATTGGTATTAGGTAGTTTTTTTATGGCAGTGTACATGGTGTACAGTATACAGTGACTGCATGTATTTTGACTTTTATTGATTAACAGAAGCAGTAGCAAAGCCACTTCGGACCTTAAAGTGCTGCTTACTCATCATTGGCTCTGGTCCCAGGTCTGCACATGGGGGCGGGCAAGAGCAAGCCCAAGGAGCCGGGCCAGCGCTCCATGAGCCTGGATGGTACCATAGGCACAGGCTCCGACAGCGGGCACTTCCACCACCTGGGACCCGCCCAGCAGACCCAAACACCCAACAGGAGCCCTGCCGTCGGAACAGGCAGGCGGGGGCATCAAGGGCAGCACCAGCATGCCCCAACAAATACTCCCGAGCTGGCTCTCTTCGGAGGAGTGGACCACACGGGAACTGTCACATCACCTCATAGAGGACCTCTGTCAGGTAGGAAAAACATTATGATAATTGGTTAGTTAGGGCAAAATGGACACATTTATTCATATAGCGTCTCTTGACAACAAGCCATGAAAATGCTTCTCATAAGTCATTATGACAAGATAAAAAAAAGACCACATACGAAATATATAAAGTCACTCTTATAGTCACTTTTATAAAAATATAAAAAAAGTAAAGTAGAATTCGAAGATGAATCAGGAAAGTGAAAAGTAAAACTACAGTGAAGCAGTAGTCCCAAATTTAACTAAAGTAAATGCAGCAGGCAACAGAAACACATCGTGCCCTGATATGAAAGAACTGAGTGGGAACAAACAGTAACCTCTTGTATAATTGGTGAGCTTTTAGAAGTGCTTTTAAAGGCCGATTTTGTTGTTTCTCTTGGTTCCAGTCTTTGTGCCAACACGAGCTAACTGCCTGTGCGAATGTGGTTGTGAAACAGATTCAATAAGTCTGATGAGAACTTTGATGTCTCTCTGTCAGCCTACGGACTTGTTTTCAGTTTGAGATCGCAAAAGTCCCAAGGTGGGGGGAAAAAATGCAAAATAATGAATAATGAATCACATTTACACAGAAAAATATTTAAAATCTTCTTTTTTTCTCACTAAGTGCCAGACTTAAAAACTTCTCTTTGACTTTGAAGCACCACATGTCACGCGGTCCATATTTTATTTACTGGATATATTTAAACTGTAATGTGTCTAAACTGGCCAGATGGCTGGGTTTATGTTGCTCCATCCAGAGAGCAAAGGCCTGTTGGTATATCAAGAACAGTTCTGCTGGTTGCAACCTACTGCTGCGCACCTAATGAGCCAATCAATGATCGGCTGAAGAATTCCCCAGTTTAGGTCTCAGGTTCATTAAGTAAAGCTACATAGAACCCCACTGATATCATAGCTTTGTCCTTCAAGGGCGATCGGGCAGATGCTGTCTGAATGTCAATATTTTCCATTAGGCCTCAGATACATTTTCAGAGCAGCAGTAGAATAACCTAACATCCAACCCTGAAAAGTTGAAAATTCAAGGGCTAGGTCACAGTGCTAAAAATCACACACGTTATTCATTATATATCAACTTTGGAAATATTTTTATTATTCCACTGGTTTTTAACTGATGATTTTCTTCTTCTTCTTCAAATTTAGTTGAAAAACTGACTGGTGACAGCCTGGTAGGGAGAGGGTTTGGGCTTAAGACTAAATGAGGGAATCTTTGCTAAACTAAATGCAGAACAGTGGTGTGCTTTTAAGTTTACCTTGTTTTTATAACCCATGGAAACCAAATTGTACCTTAAAATAAAATAAATTTCCCAGCCCTGTTAAACCAGTGTCACTGATGTTAAGTGGAAATACCCTTTTGTGTGCTAAATGTCCTTATTTCAGTGTCTGTATTGTTCCCCAAATGAATGTTTCTGTTTCTGCGTGGTCTCTTTCAGGAGGCGTCACTACATTTGTGGCTTTGTATGATTATGAGTCACGAACAGCATCTGATCTGACCTTTAGGAAAGGGGACCGGCTGCAGATTGTCAACAACACGTAAGAATCAAGAGTCATCCCACTCTAACCCTAATAGTGATGCTACAGTCACAGATATGTGAATGAACAGATTTGTTGGTGCACGCATGATCTTTGACGCGCACTTATGTGTAGATGAATGAACACTCAGGGATAGTCAGAGCTGGTAACTGTGGAGCGATCCTTCCCATCTGTTTACTAAAAGTGAGCAGAACAGCCCTGTGCTAATGCATTCTGTTCCTCGTGAGCAACCGTCATCATCATAATCTTTTAAGAGACTTCAGAGGGAGCGTTTTGTACCGAGATATGAAACGGGACTAAATGAAACAGGTTTAAGTGAAATAATGTTTATTTGTTTTAAGCTGCTGTTTCTAAGCTAAAACATCTGGAACATAATTCTCTTGCAGGTGTTTACAATCAGAACAATAGTGTTTTGTTTTGTTTTCCTATGAGTTCTTTCCATAACTTCCTGCTATAAGTCTGCTCTGCTGGTATTTATTGAGAGCCTGAATAATAATTGGGCTGAAAACTAGAATAAATACATAATAAAGTATAACAAAGCAGTACTCGGTGCGTGGTAGGCTGTAGTTAGATGGGTTTAGCCAGACTGTATTTTTAAGACATAAAGCGGACATTTATGGAAGATAAATGAAATACTTTCATACTCTCCTATAGTATGAGAATCCCACATTGAAATGGAAAATCAAAGTTAAAACAGCCCCGCTGTGTAATCCCACAGCTTATCCAGCTCCTCTGCTATCTATCTGTGCCTTGCTGTGTCTCCTTGCTGCATTTTGATGTGTCTGCTGTGTCTGTTATCTCTCCCTCTCTCTTTCTTTCTCATGCTTCATGGTTTCTCCTAGGAAAAAGTACAGCTTCAGGTCAGTAATATTTAATGCAATAGAAAAAAAAAAAAAAAACCCAACTCATGCAACCTTTTCTTCACCGTCCCTTTGATCCTTGTTTGTTTCATTGTGAAGTGGTAAATAGAGCCAGACTAATTCTATATCTCATGTATAAAGCATATTGCATGTTTCTACATAGAGCTAAAGTTGAATCTAAGATGGGACTACAAGTGGAATAAAAGGTTGCCTGCATTTATTTTCCCGCTTGCCTATATATTTTTTTTTTGTTGTTTTTTTTTTGTTTTGTTTTTTTGCGGGATGAGGTCTGTGTTTTTTAGGTTTCACTTTTGCAGTGTAAATGACACTGTGGTTTTCAGTCAAATAACGTGGAAGTTTCACTGAATGGATCATATCAGAGGGCACAGTTCTAATGTCATGTAGATGCAGATACTGGAGTATTTCAGGGATAAGTCGAGTAATGTTCTATTTTTTCTCATTGACCACAAATCCCGTAAGTCCAAAACCACTGACAAATGAATGCATGGTCTTGCTAACAAAACTACAGCTCAAACTGGTCCCCGACACATGCGCAGTTTACATCATTAAATCAAATTATTTAACCTCTTATATTCTTGGATCTTTGAGCAAAAGACAAGCTAGAAGCATTGCTCCTCATCAATGAAATGTGGTGCTGATTTTGAATAAACGTAATATCTCATAACCAAGACATGTCAGAATTTCCTTGTTCAGTTTTTTTTGGTTTTTGGTTGCCACTCACTCTCTTTTCATCTCTCTGTCTCTCTCTTTACCCTCACAGAGAAGGGGATTGGTGGCTCGCTCGCTCCCTGACAACTGGAGAGAGCGGTTATATCCCCAGCAACTACGTGGCTCCGTCCGACTCCATCCAAGCAGAAGAGTACATTATCCACTCTTTGTTCTCCTCGTGCGGTTTACCCTGCAGTTTATTTACATCTAAAGCTGGTTTTCAGTGCAGAGCCTGCATGTAGTTGTGTTCTGCACACATTTTAATGATCCATGCACGATAAGGCCAGGTTTACGAATAAGCATAAAGAGCACTGACATACTGTTCATACACATAATCCAAACGTAGCTCTGCATTCCTGCTCCAGCTGCTCAGTAGTAGCTTGTCACTGATCTCGCTCTCTGTGGCCCACTTTGGCAGGTGGTATTTTGGGAAGATCACTCGACGTGACTCGGAGAGGCTCCTTCTCAACCCTCAGAACAGACGAGGAACTTTCTTGGTGAGGGAGAGCGAGACCACTAAAGGTGAGAGAGCAGACATTTGCATCTCTTCAGAGACTAGAGTCATTATCATGAACCATTATGAAGAACAATTAGCTCTTCTGCCTGTCTGCAGTCGCGTAATGATGCATTAAATCAGAGTGCTTTTCTCCTCACATTAAAACTATCTGGCAGCAGTGTTCGACCTGCACAAAGTGCCATTGCTTTATTTGTCCAACAGGCCTTTGGCAGGTGGAGTTTCGTTTTTTTTGTGGGTGTTTTTCAGGGATCCGTCACTTCGTTATGATGACATATTTAATGTGCAAAAAGCGGATCACCGCGATTATTATAAAATGTATTCTTTTAAACCATGTTTAGGCCTCCCAAGTATGAATGGGACAGTATATTGAACATCCTAAGGTTTTGAGACAGTGCCAGCACAATAAATACACAGGCTCATGTTTTCCACCCTTCAAACATTTCACACACTAAGCATTTAGTTGAGGCGGCAAAAACTGCTGATAAGTTGATAATGAAAACAAGAATTAGTTGTGGCTGTAATGAAATTGTGAAATGATCAGTTTTTCCAGTTGTTTCCTTACACTCCATGCTTATCTAGTAAAACTGTCTCTATAAAACATGTTTAATAAAAACCCAAGATTTTTATTTAATTTTCACACATAAAAAATGTGTGAGGTGGGGAAAAAAATGAAGCGATGACACTTTTTCTGCCTCCCTGGAGCCTTACACAGTGTAGCAGATGTGCTTTGAAATAAGTAGATCTTCAGGGACTCAATTTAAAAGAGGTAGAACCTGCTAATTAAGTCATTTGTTAACTTTCACATGGGCCTGCGGCGCTGTGTCTTTGTTCTCCGGGCTTGTGGCAGAGTTTTGCATCTTTCGCTGAAAGTCTGCACTCGGATCTGGTCCCTGTGACGTAAACAGACTCTTTAGGGGGCAGTTTTGGAGGAAGTAAGGGGAAAAGGAAAAGATTGGAATGGGTTGGGCTTGTGAATGGATAGGGGTGAATCGCTCTGCCAGAACTAGGTCATCTTAGAAGGGTGCTGGATTTTCCCCCTGGCTATAGGTCTATGTTCTCCACACACACTCACACACTGAGAGGAGGGGAGAACTGTGAACACTTGTAGGAAAAAGGGGAGGATTTGGGAGAATAGGAGGAGCTGTTGGCAAAAGATGCCATGGCCTCTGGGTGTGTTCTGTATAAGATGTCAAATGTGAGGCTCACAGTGAGACAGGGATGAGCATGAGCATGCCTCTTGCATGTTGAAAAAGATGAATCTTATCATTCAAGGTTCAGGCTACAAGCACTCACATTGTGAACCCTGTTAAAAAACATTTCCTCTGAGCTCTTGACAGGTTTTTGTCTCTCTCATCTCGCATGCCTAAGAAGAAATGGTGTGAAGTGGCTAAATGCTGTAGTTGTTGTATTCATACATAGTGTGAAGGCTCTTTAGCTTTCAGAAATATGGATAATGAATAATTCAGTTTTAAATGTAGACGTGAAGGTCAGGGGTGAAGGTACCTGAGTAGTACTGTAGTGGTGATAGTGATGATTTGGTACTTTTGCTTGCTTGTGAGAGAAGAGGTCAGTCAGTGAAACTCCAGATCAAACACAATTGATTTTTCATTTTCTCTCATGTCTCACTGTAAAGCTTAGGTTTGCTAAATGAGTTCAGTCCTTTTAAATGGCATCAAGTTTCAGTCCTGTCATATTTCGAAGATATTTGTCCGGGGGGGGGTCTTTTGTTTTTTACCTAATCAGCAATTTTGTCATTATTATGCTTGTGAAATGTAGTTTTGTGAAAAACTGTTGGACAAAACAAGGTTAATGAAACTTTCTGTAGTGGTGGGCAGTGGATAAGGACATAGAGGCTTAGTTATCTGGCCATTAATCTGACCAGCGGGGTCTTAAATAGCCAAAGCACAGCTGCTAGGAAACTCCAGAGAGCAGCTGCCAGACGGGCCAGTAGCAATGTGGTTTTATTGTTCTAACCTGTCTCTGTCTGTCGTTTTTGTCTTGCTCACAGGGGCATATTGCCTGTCAGTGCTGGATTATGATAACACCAAAGGCACTAATGTTAAACATTACAAAATCAGGAAACTGGATAGCGGAGGTTTCTACATCACTTCGCGCACCCAGTTCACCAGCCTACAGCAGCTAGTCTTCCACTATCGCAGTGAGTACTCAGGCACATGTTCTCACCAAAAGTTAGGAAATGTCAACTGCACTGATGGTAACTCTTAACCTTTCCTCATTCAGAGCACTCTGATGGGCTGTGCCACGCTCTAACAGATGTTTGTCCAGTGACCAAACCTCAGACGCAGGGACTGGCTAGGGATGCCTGGGAGATCCCCAGAGAGTCTCTCCGCCTCGATGTCAAACTTGGACAGGGCTGCTTTGGAGAAGTTTGGATGGGTAAGAATCCCTAACATAACTTAGCAGATGGGTTAAACTTTTATGATGCAACATGAGCATCATTTACTCTTTATTGTTAAAACTAGGAAACCCTTTTATATTTGAAGAGTAGGTGAACTAAGAGGAGTTACGACAGCAGTTTACTGAAGAAACGATGTCTTTCTGTCTGGCTTCTGACAGGTACGTGGAACGGTACAACGCGAGTAGCCATTAAGACTCTAAAGCCTGGCACCATGTCTCCAGAGGCCTTCCTTCAAGAAGCACAGGTCATGAAGAAGCTGCGGCACGAAAAGCTGGTCCAGCTATACGCCGTTGTGTCTGAGGAGCCCATTTATATCGTAACGGAGTATATGAGCCAAGGTAGCACATGACAGCAGACTGTGTGAAGAGATGGTTCTCAAAGTTGCTTGATCCATGGACACATTCATAATGCTGTTTACTAATTCTTGTTCAAAAAAAGACATTTTATCAGCTTAAGGTTTTATAAATAAAATAATAGTGGGTTTGCGTTCACAGGCAGCTTACTGGACTTTCTTAAAGGGGAAGCAGGAAAGCTGCTTCGTCTGCCTCAGCTGGTAGACATGGCTGCTCAGGTAAAACTACAAAAGATTCAGTGTCCTTAAGTGAATCATCTAACCACCAAGAATTCAACAATAAAAGGTGTACCACATGGAAACTTTAAAATTCCCGTCCTCTCTCCTTCCAGATTGCAGCAGGCATGGCTTACGTGGAGAGGATGAACTATGTCCACAGAGACCTGCGTGCTGCAAACATCCTGGTAGGAGACAGCCTCGTGTGCAAGGTGGCTGACTTTGGTCTGGCAAGACTCATTGAAGACAATGAGTACACTGCACGACAGGGTAAGTCTCCTCTTCATACGAAAAATATTTACTCTCAAATCACCTACAGAGAGAAGTTCAAGTTTGGTTACAGGGGAAAAAAAGTGACTTATAAGAACTAGAAATAAAGTGTTTATTTTATTCTATAACATGCCACACTGAGTTTCATAATGTTTTCTTAGGAGCCAAGTTCCCAATCAAATGGACGGCACCGGAGGCAGCTCTGTATGGTCGTTTCACCATTAAGTCGGATGTCTGGTCCTTTGGTGTGCTGCTCACAGAGCTGGCAACTAAAGGCAGAGTTCCTTATCCAGGTAACAGCTCCACCTGACACGATAAACCCACATAATATGTTCAGTTTCTTGTATTGTATTCAGTTGTATGATTAAAATAATTATATTTTTGATAAACATCTTGCACTGTGAGACAGATGTCTGTTAGGTATCTCCAGCTGATACCTTTCTACACATCCAGTGGGCAAATCACATAAGTTGCATGATATAAGGTGCTTTAGCCTACCCACAATTGCTCCACATCTGCATATCTCCTCCTTTTCTTGCTACATCTGACTTGATCAGTTATTGTCATTGATATCTGCTCTGTGCTCTGCTCAGGATGTTTCTGCTGACCTCCCAGCCTGGAAGGGCGGGGAGCTCCTAGATCAGAGCCATACCACCAAAAGGATTTCTGTCCAAAAATCTAACTTACTGTTTTTCTGGACAGGTATGGTTAACCGAGAAGTGCTTGACCAAGTGGAGCGTGGCTACAGGATGCCTTGTCCAGCAGAGTGCCCAAGCTCCTTGCATGAGCTCATGCTTTCCTGCTGGAGGAAGGATCCAGAAGAGAGGCCTACATTTGAGTACCTGCAGGGCTTCCTAGAGGACTACTTCACCTCCACAGAACCCCAGTATCAGCCTGGGGAGAACCTATAGAACCGTATATCGAATTGAACCTGGGGAGGAGGGTAAGGGCCTCGGCACAGAATGATCTGCACTAACCGACCTCAGAGGAGCTCCTGTTTAAGGATCTGAGCCTGTGAAACTCAGTTGTGAGGAACTTGAGATTCATCTGTGGAAGTAAAACCGAAATAGAAACCGGCAGAAGTCCCCTCATGTGCCATAACGGAACTTCTACAGAAGAACCTGAAGAACCTCCTTTCTGCAAGCACTCACTGTTTTACTTAAGTTCTCTTGCAGTAAAGTGGTTGAGCTGTAGAAGGCAAACTCTCGCTGGACTGACTGTGGCTCTGATTGAATCGAGTGATTCAACTTGCAGGTAAATGTTTTGGAGAGATGCGACCGATGTGGGAGGAATCAAATCAGGATCTACAGAAAGAGCAAGAGGAGAAAAGAATAAACCTCCTGTCGAAGAGAGAAAGAGAGAAGGTCAAGGGAGGATATTTCAATCAGGCATGAGCTGTTTAGTGAAACCTCTCTCTTTCCCTCTTTTGTTGCATCTCTACACCTTCGTCTGGTACCTTTTCCGCCCACAGAAGAGCACTGCCCCTGTGGCTCAGGTGCCAAAGGAAAGTCTGTCTCTTTTGAAATCCTTTATCTCATTTCTGCCCCTCTCCCTCTATTTCTGTCTGACTTTCAGCATTTCTCTCCAGTTTTTCTCAAGTGCTGCTTCTTCAAAGTGTCTCCAAATAACTCAGCTCTGGAACTCAACTTTGCATCTTTATTTTTATGTTTACTTGGACACTACTTGTCCTGTGGTTTAAGGTTTTGTTTTTGTGGCAGACAAAAGTATCTGACAACACTTTATTTTGTGGATTTTTCTGTGACTTTCAATAGGCAGGCTATTAAAATAGCCATAATGGTAGTGCCAGGGTAAATGTACTCAACAGGCAGGTTCTGTAACACTTAAATTAGGTAACTTAAATTGACAATTGAGGGCTCTCTCTTGTTTAATCACCATTTAATCATCACCCTGTCCTTTTCTAGCTGTATTTCTTGACATACATAATGAAAAACCTGCTGCAACCAACCTTGATTAAAAATGACTTTGATGCAGATTGTGTCTGAATGCTTGTTTTGATTGATTTGATTTAACTGGAAAGTTGCATAGAAATGAGCACTGTTGCAGTGGCACTAAAGGCCACCTTCAGTAAATATCTCTGAACCATAAACTGGGGGAGAAGTTTCATCATTTATGTGAACTACTAAGAGGTTGATGATGCTATTACTGGTAAATATCCAAGTCAGGATGGGAAAAGCCTCTTTAGGTCTGTGCCAAACAAATCACATTTCAGTTCTGCTGACCATGTATATAGTGTTTTATTATCAATGGGGCTTCCTTGGGCTTTTAGTTGTTTAACATTCTATGATTTTTCTTAAATTAAAACTCCCAGTAAATTCCATGCTAGCAAGTAAAGACAATAGATAAACTGCTCAACAAGACAGGTTTTCATTCACCTCACATGTGTCGTCCCTATGAAATATGCAACCAGGCAGCCCTAATGAAACTGTAAAACTCTTATCAGGTAACCCCAATAAAACTGTGTTTATGACTTAAATATAAGAGTTGATTTATGAAGCCAGTTAGCATGTTTTTTGTGCCCTTCGTCTCTTGACCATTGGCTGGGTTTGTATTTATGCTGTACTGTGCATTAACATGTGTCTGTTTACTTCAAGTTCAGGTCAGGCTCGAAGATCATATACAGACTTCTGAAAAATTGGTGCCATGAAACTATAATTTTTTTTCTTTTTTTAACATCTCAACCACTGCAGCCAGTTCTCACTGTCATATTGTACATACTGTAGCTGTACCATGTATGCCACTAAATGGCAGGGTTATGTTGGATGTCACACATTTCACAGTGATTTGTTTCATAAAGTAGCCAATAGAACAGCGAGTATAAAGTTGGAGGTTGATGCCACTTATCAAACTAGGAGGCATACAGCAATAAAAGAGATGGTAGTCCACATCCATGAATATCATGAAACTATGATCCAGTGACAGTTAATGGTTATCGCTAATATTCTGAAACCACAGTAAAAGAGAAGTTGGGTTGTGATGTGATGGTTTGACATGATAAATGAGGTCAAAGATGTAAATAGTATTTTAAACAAATGACTGTGACTATCATGTAATTTGTTTTTGTATAGTTTCTTTCATTGTGCCTCCATGCTGAGGTTTTTACAGTGACACGCCTGCTCCCAAAATATTAATAAGATGCTACTGTAAATGGGGCTTAAGGAATGTTTCTTCTTTTTTATT
>VOQK01002577.1:30761-41713 GCA_015052645.1 Benitochromis conjunctus
TAATTACTGTGTCTTAGTCAGGATGCTTTCATATAGTGCAGTGTGTGTACTACATCCGTGTGAAAAAGTTGATTTTCGCAAGACTCTTTGCAATTACGTGAAAAATTACATTTTTCACTGCTTCCATAGGAATTAAGAGGATAACTAGCAGCCAGGTGCTGCTAATCAAGTGCAGTTGATGAATTGATCATCAGCAAGTGTGAACACCTCTATAAATGCAAAGGTTTTGGCACCTTGCTTGTCTGAAGCACTCAGGTCTGTATTAAAGCAATCTTTTTAAGAGTGAAAATGAAATTGAAATTGCAAAAAATAAAAGACGCAGCTCAGATTCTACAGGCCTCAGTTAGCATGCTAAATGTTAAAGTTCATAATGACATGACACAGTTTTAAAAAGACTGAATATGAAGTATAGCTTGTTTGGAGAGGTTTGCTGAAAAAACCCCTCTTCTCTCTAAAAAAACAACAGCACAGCTCAGGCCTGCAAAGGTGCATCTGAACAAACCACCATCTAGACGACCTGTGCTGTGGTGGGACCTTAAGAGAACTGCAAACCGCGATGAACTGAAGCAACACTTTGAAGAAGAGTGAGCCAAAATTCCTTCACAACAATGCGACAAACTGATAAAGTCATATAGAAACTGATTCCTTCAGTTTGTTGCTGCTAAAGGTGGTTCTGTAAGCTACTGAATCATGGGGCGCACTTAGTTTTCCACAGGAGTCCCGGAGAAATGTAAAACCTAAAAATTGTATATACCGTTTGATTAGTATGTGAATTTCAACAGAATTTTCTCAAATTGAATACAGCGAGTCCTGCGCTTACAGTCAGACAACCATAGACTGTATGTAAAAGATGGACGTTGCCACTGTGAGGTCTAGTTTGTGAGTGTAGGTGAATGAATATAAAGTGACATGAATATGAAATAATCTGACTCTCAGATGTAAGATACTCCTTACGTGATGAGGCCAGGGATATGTTCTTAGAGGATGAAGAAAGTGGTTTCAGTGTAAGAGTACTTGGCAAAGGAAAAAAAAAAAGTACAATAAAACTATGATCATGCTTCTAGTGTGAGGAAATAACTAACCTCAGAAGAGCTTAAAGCAACATCAGCATTTTTAAAGTTCATTAATTAATCCACTATCCATCCACTGATCTGGTAGGGGGGCTGAAGCCTGTCCCGGCTGCCATTGGGTGAGAAGGGACTGGACACGTCGCAAGTTTGTTGCAGGGCTAACACGGAGCGACAAACAACCACTGACACTCACATTCACACTTATGGGCAATTTAGAATCACCAGTTAATCTATCCCCTCTAACTGCATGCCTTTGGACTGTGTGAGGAAGCCGGAGTACCCAGAGAGAACCCACGCAGACTCAGGGGGAACATGCAGACTCGACACAGAAAGGCCTCGGCCAGATGGTGGATTTGAACCCAGGACCTTCTTGCTGTGAGGCAACAGTGCTAACCATAGTGCTGCCCCAATTAATCCATTAATTAACAATAATTCATTAATTATAACCTAAATACACTCTTATGTTTCAAAAACTAAAATGTCAAGCTACACTAGCTGCTGATTGCAGCCTAATATGTAATGAACCGATATTAAAGCGATCAGTTTTATATCTGTAAAACCATCAGGAAACAGATAAACATCACTTCCAAAAGGATGAACTAAATCGGTGTTAAACTGAACCTTATTTGTTTGTTTTCCTTCATATTATCTTTTGTTAGGTTGTGTGAATAATTTGCATTCCTTTATCAGATATACTCCCTGTACTTCTTAAACAGAACGTTCTCTATAGCATCGTTCAACTTCCATTTCTTTATTTGTTCCTTCATTAGTTCATCCAGCCATCTGTTTTCTTGGCCAGACTTAATCAGATTTTGCCAAAACCTGTGAAAATTATGCATCTCACTTTCACGTTCCAGCATTTCTGTAATTACACTGATGAGGTCCAAGGGGTTTTGTCTGTTCCTTTGTTCACTTGTATCTCATAAACCATTTATCGGGCTTTCACTAAACTTGAGAAAGTGAAGCATCTTTTTCCTCAGATTTCTAATGATTACGGGTCACAGTGAAGATCCAAAGGTGTATGCAGTTTCCTGCCAGCACTTGGCAAATCTTCACCTATAAATGTCTCTTAGAAAGTCTAATTTCCATTAACTTTAACACCATCAGACATCCATAGACTATCTGTACAAAGGTTACCAGAATCTCAGCTTTCAATGAAACCTGAAGCCCCTTAAAAACACCATCATGGTGTGAAATGTGCTTCATAATTGCCTTGTTTCAGCCCACTGTGGAATCAGCAAACAACTGAAAATAATGCCTGGGCACAGCGCTCAGTTACTTAGCTGGGTGTTCAATAACACAGAGAGAGGGACATGCAAATATTAGTGGGGTGATTATTGGCAGTTGTGTTTGGCCTAAAGTAGCAGGTAACTCTATCCTCTCCATTATGCATGCTGTGAAGTGTGGTGCGAGGTGCACTGGTGAAACGTTGCTTTTAACTGACCAGAAGAGGTTCACTTTACACTCAGATGTCCTTCACAGTGGAAATGCACTCGTAATGCAATGAGAGAAATGAAGCACCTCGTGCCCGCAGGACCTGAAGCCACCTTTAGGCAAAGTAGAAAAGTAACAAATAGTACTTGTAAGAATTTACAGTTCCATCAAAGAGTAAATTGTTTTGTGTATTTTTTATGCTTTGGTTTACTTTGAAAAGTGCATTTTTCCTCATATTTCAATTTGATTCATGACTTATGTCCATAACAAGATAGCAATCCAAGACTCTAAACATATGTCGGGGCTGAAAATTCTTCCTTATCAAGTATGCATGAATTGAGTTACTGAAGGATATATAGATTTGTAAAAGTTGGTTATATTTTCAAGATGATATCAACACAGTATTTCCTAATGTTTTTTTTTGTTTGTTTTTACTTCTATTTTATATGTATTTGTGTAGCTGTAACGCAAAATGTTCAATTTTAATCAACCTCACAATGGTAAAGAATCCTTCCAAAAATTCCTGGCTCCAGATCCAAATCGATTCCAAAAGTTAATTGTTTCTAAGCTGGGCCAAGTCCCAACTTCTGTAAGATTTTCATGCAAATCTGTCCATAACTTTTTGAGTAATCCTGCTAGCAAACAAACAGACAATCTGAACCGATAAGATGACCTCCTTGGCAAATCGTAGTGGAAGACACCGAAGTGTTATGAGACCTAGAATTCATATGAAAAATAAATATTGCTTTTCATTATGAGCAATAAACATGTGAATTTTTTCACTTATTAAACTTAATCTCAGATTTTTTTCAATAAGTTTTCCCTTAAATGACACTATTAGTTGCTTATAAACTGATTACATTTCTTTGTCTTCTAACTGCAGCATCTCCTTTAATAAAAAAATAAATAAATACACAAACGGAATGGGAGCCACTCGTTTTCCGCTGACATAAATGTTTATTTCACTGGAGAATATTACAAACATGACATCTGGCTCATATAAAAAAAAAGAGCATAAATACAAAAGGAATGAGACAGTCAACATTCGTGTCATGTTTACTTTCTCGTGCGCGCACGCACACAAACACACACACACACGGGAACGCACACTCACACACCATCTCCTCCCCTTTTACTGGTTTGACTCTTGAAAAGCATTCCTTGTTCCATTTTCCCCCATTCTCCTCAAGAATGTAGTAACAATAATAATGCATTAAGTGGGCTGAGTACTCTAAACACTCAGAGCTTCCTCTCACAGTAAGTGCAGAACCAGTTTGCCTGCTGTTGAAAGCATCTTACACACAGTCCTACAGAGAGTGGAGAGTTTGCCTCCACACCCCCACCCCCATCCTTCGCTTTCTGCCTCACACACGCACACACTCACAGGCAGACGCAGAATACACTCCTATCTGCGAGTGTAGATGAAGAAACTAAAACACCGTCGGGCTCTTGTACTGTCCGGTGAATCTGAGGACTTCTGCGTGCGGTATCGTTGCTTTTGTGCAGGCATCCTGCAGAAACAGTCCCACCTGAGTTTTAGCGTTCGTCGTGCTTCTGTCTGCTGGAGCCACCAGCATGGTGCAGCTCTGAGCAGGGGGTTAAATCCCCCATAAGAACAGCAAAAGGTCACCAAATGCTGTTGTTTATCAGCCATCCTGAAATGAAGCACCGAGCGAGTATCCTGCGGATTGATTTGAGCCCCTCTACAGTGAGCAGCACCACAAACACACCATAATCATTATCCCTGTACTAATGTCCACACAAATACTGCAAAAAATATAAAAGAAGTAAGGCTGTAGGCTTAATGACTGGGTGAGTTTACAACCAATATGTTGTTTTTTTGTTTTTGTAAATATATTGTCAAGAAAGTGAACTTGTGTAATAATTCAATATGTGGATAAAGATTTTTATTTTTGACATTTATGCCTTTATTTCATAGGAGCACAGGGGTACACAGAAAACCAAGGCACCCCAGCTATTACGCCATCTGTTCTATATTACTGTGGCCTATAATTGCCACAAAATCCCCTAAATCACAATATGGGAAGGAAAGAAATATAATTTAATTAAAATGACAACAAAACAAAAAAAATCACAAATTCACTTTAAAAAAGTCTGATAAGACAAAAAAGTTTTCAAGCAAATTATGTCACAAAACTTTTAGGTAGGTTTTAGTGGACAAGATAGTAAAGAAAGATTAAAATGATGATATCAGCCAAATAAAGACGTTTCAGTTATTCTAATCAATTTCTGAGTTCAATCTAGTCGCCCAGATAGAACTTCCTGGTAGGGAGTAGCGAGTTTAATTTGGGAACTCTACTGTCTTGTCCAGCTATGGTCCAGTTTCAAACAAAACCAAGAAGACGACGGACAAAATCCAAGACTTAAAACAGTAGTCGACAAACCAGCGGGTGACGTCTTGACAGATAGGTCTATAGATATGGTGTTAAAAAAATAAAACTCAAATTTTTGTACTCTATAGCCTCAGCTGAAACATCACATATTGGTTTCCTCAAATGACCAAACACAGCAGTGTTATAATCCTAGAAACCAGCCAACATGTTAGCTTGCTGAAATGCAACCAGGAGCAATTACAATGTCAATAGGCCGGCCTTTTCCTCTTGTCTATTTCTAACCACAATCTGTGAATTTTCCAACTAGCACTGGCCAGAAATGATAACTTTAGCAATATTGCAAAGGACACAGTGACTCATAACTCAGCCCACTTTCCCGCTAATGCTGTAAAATGACCACTGTCACATATTAGAACAACAAAGGCTGAGAAAAGTCAGACAAGTATTTTTATGATAAACAGGCTACACGTTTAATTAAGTGTATGTGCTGTGTATTAGCACGTCTTTAAGATTTTAAAAACGTATGATCTAATGATGATCTAATCTTATGATCTAATATTTGGTATCTGTCCCAGATATCCAATATTTTAACAGAAAAGGATCACTTTCAGTCATTAGCTTTCAGTGTGTACATTAACCTTACGATCAGGATTTGTTCACAGTGAGGAATCCAAACCACACAGCAACATATTGATGACCAACTTTGTGTTGTGGATGAATCCTCTCAGATGATTTCTTCCCTGAACTTTGGTCCATTTTCGGGATATGCTTCCTGGCATATGATGGCGTTTGTCTCTCCCTCAACATACATCTTTACTGAAAACAATTGAACCCTCATCCGCCATCTTTTCTCTGCTCTCTGTGCTAACCATAGCATAGCGTATTTAGATAGAAACTAGCTAACTTAAATCCTAACTTTGTTAAAGCCTCATAGCTCTGATGGACGCATGAAAGTTAAACTTTATTGTAACATGCGGGGAAACAGTGACTCTTCATTTGATTGGAGCTAAAATAATTGGGACCATTTTTAACTGTTGATGGTACTTCGGTGTTCCTTTGCTTCCTTTGGGATATGAAGGAGCATTTGGACACAAAACTGGCTAACTCACCCAGACTGTAACCACTGCTAGTAGAGGCATTACACTTTAAACTATACTAATAACAATGCTGTCTTTTAAGCATCTCTACCAGCAGCTCAAAGGTAGCGTACAAGCAAAGACAAGGAATTTCTCAGTGTCTTAAAAGTTGGAGCCATTAAAGAGCACTAAATCAAGTTTCCAGTTGTCTCAGCAAAGGACTGTGTGATTTGGCATTATCTTTGCAATTACAAGGAAGGGAGCTGGATCTGCCTAAGATCTCTCTGTCTATGCCCTTTACACACACATACCCACACACACACACACACACACACAGACAGAGAGCGAGAGAGTAAGAAGACAAGCACTCCAGGGAGAGGAAAATACACCTGAGGATATCCTCTTTGATTTCATAGCTCTGCCTGAGTCCTAAATTAACTTATATACCATAGTAATATAAAAAGTGGGTGGAAGCAGTGAGTTGTGGTTGAGGATGGGGACAGTCTGTGTGCAGCTAAACTGAGTTATGTCTGTTAATGACTGCATTGCCATCTTTTTGCTGCAGTTGTCATATCCTATTAAAGGAAGCGCGTCATTAAGGGAACAGATTTCACAAACACCCGAAGACAAAAATGCAAAGCACAAGTCCTGCAAGTGAAATTTCTTTTCGTCTCCCGGTCAATGACCTATACATGTAATTACGGGACCAGTTCAAGCAGCTTCAAATATACCCTGAAGAATGTCCTGCACTATCACTTCATCGCCTCACAACTGATGTTTTTTTTTTAACCCCCTATTCTTTTTTTGAAGGCATTACAGCTCACTGTTTCTTCATATGTCACAAAGATTCAGAATCTGTGACCTGAAACAGCCTGAGGAGAGCGACTTCACAGGCGGTTTCCTCGGGGACTAATGTGTTTTCAGAGCGGCGACCATCTTTTTCCCTGTTTAATGAGCTCAGTCATAAATAAATGCATGGCCTTAATTAGCCTGCGTGTGGCGGGGGCACTGGAATTAGTGTGGAGCTGTGGAGATGGAGGCTCCATGCCCGAGTTCTTCTGGAGATGGTGATCCGGGCGTGGGGAGGTGGCCTTTAAGCAGATGCTCTCCTCGCTCTCTGCTGGTTGAAGCTTCCATGACTTCCTCCTTTCATCTAAAGCTATTAAGCTGCTTCTCACCGAGCTCCTTGGCTAGTGGAGGGGCTTATACTGGACAGTTGGTCACACCTATAGATATGTGTGTGTGTGTGTGTGTGTGTGTTTTAAAGACAAAGGTTAAAAAACAATGAATCCTATGATACTATCAATGAAAATGCTAGTTATGCTGTAATGTTAAGTTGTGAATAAGACAATAAGTGAATAAAAGTGAGCACATACCAAAACAAACAACTGGTTCATGTAGACTGCAATAGTTAATCTATCTGAGGCTCTGGGGCTCATGTAAATGTAATAAAACCTTGGGGAGGTAATTTACTATTTTGCATTGTAAAGCTGTGTGTATTCACATGCTGTATACTAAGGCAATTAAAAAGTATTTTCTTTCCTTTAAACAGCAGCTTAAATTTAACCACAGTTGGCTTTACACTCAGCTTTACTTTTCTTCCTTTTATTGATTTTTGTTACTATATTGTAGTCAATGTGATGTGTAATTTATGCCCTTTAGCTAATTTATAAAAACTGGACACTATGTTTGGCTACAAGCAAGATGGTTAGCTTTCCAGTTTACAGTGGCCAGAACTACAATATGCAATATATTTTAGTTACTTCAGGCACATTTCGGGATTGTTTCTATCTTGAAATTATTGAGTTTCAATCTTTTTAAATGAACATCATGAGTTCTCTATCACTTTAGATACGTGCTAACATGCCACTTTTCCAGTTAGCTGTGCTCTGAAAGATAATACTTAAAATACAATAGTCAGCCTCTTCCTGTGTTATATATTTTTTGTTAAGTATTTATTCATCTAAAAATGTATTATAATCTTAGCCACAAATGCTAACACTGTTAATAGGCCAACCTTCTTAGCCTGTAAATGAGAAATCTGGTAAATCCAATCCTTGAAAAACTGTAATTATGCTAGCCACAAGCTAGCATCCCAGCTAGTACTAGAAACAAATGCTACCAGTGGCAAGTGCTCCAATTTTGCAGTGCTTTTGCACCTGAGAATTTATATTGTATTCATGATATTCATCTCTTCTTTCAGCTGCTTCCTTTAAGGCTCACCACAGTGGATCATTTGCCTTCATCTTACCCTGTCCCTATGGTTCTCCTATGTCACACCGACCCTCTGCATGTCCTTCACTCCATGAATCTTCTCTGTGGTTTTCCTCTTTTTCTTCTGCCTGGCAGCTCCATCTTCAACATCTCGTCCAATTTATTGACTCTCTTTCCTTTTATATCCACAACACCTCAGCCTTGCCTCTCTGAGCTTTCCCTCTGATATACTTATTTCTAATCCTGTCCATCTTGGTCACTCACAGTGAAACTCTTAGCATCTTCAGCTCAGCCTCGTTTGTTTTCCAGTCCTAACGTTTCCAAACCCAACCAACTCATCCACCCTCACTGCCTCTGCTTGCATGCCCACCTTTCCACCTGTCACGCTCTCATTCACACACATCATTCTGTCTTGCTTCTACTGCAATTCCTCATCTCTCCAGAGCATACCTCCACCTCTCCAGGCTCTATTCCACGTGCTCCCAACTCTCACTGCGAATCACAATGTCATCTGCAAACGTCCTAGTCCACGGAGACTCCTGTCTGACCTCATGTGTCAGCCTGTCCATCACCACTGCAAACAAGAAGGTGCTCAGAGCAGATCCCTGATGTAAACCCACTCCCACCTTGAACCCATCTGACACTCCTACTGCACATCTTAACACAGTCTCGCAATCCTCATACATGTCCTGCACTACCCTGAGATCCTTCGAGATCGTGCAGTTTTATAGTACATTCCAAATTGCTCAGACTTGCCATGTTGTTGACGTCCTACTCTATGCTGCATAATCATTCAGCTGGTGTGATTGGTAATTGCTGTCCATTTAATGTGACCAGTATATAGTATATTCTAAAACCAGCAGATTCTAAGACATCTGAGAGTTAAAAGCATATGATAAAGTCTCTTATTATATTACTCTCTTATTATATTGGTCAGCCAATGGTAAACACTTCTTTTAGTGTTTACCTGTAAGAAAGACAATTTGACAATGTGTGTATGTACATTTGAGACACTAAAACAGTTTATTGCAGTCGGGACAGTGACCCCCCAGAGTGGGAGAGTGACTCAAGTGGTCCCGAGCTTGAAGCTCGCACGCTGCAGGGGGACATAGATACTTTTTGTGCCTGATAAATGTGTTTTTGAAAGTGAGACAGTGTGCGAGGGGTTGTATTTTATTGTTTAGGGGTTACTTGTGTTCAAAATTTCTTTCAGATTTCTTTGCATCACTCTTGCCTGACTACTTATTTTCATCTAAAAGCCATAACTGTGCAAGCAGATCAGGTGGAGCGTTTACAGTATGCAGGTGGTGACAAAAACCATTAGTGAAGGATGTGCATGCCTGTTGGGGACGTGGTGACTAATTCAGCTCTCGTGTTGCATTCTAAGTTACAGTGCCACTATGAGAAGACTGGGGGCTCCGCCCCTCCGGCACTGACCAAAACCCGAATGCATGCTGTTGACTAACCAGCCTCGCTCTGATGAAAGCAGAGAGGGGCCTATCATCTCTCTTCACTAGTGTGTCCGTGGTCCACTAGATCACCGCTCTCGACCATGTAAACAGCTCGCGCAGCGGCACCCTCTGCCATCTCCACGCACGTCAACATTTGGATAAAAAACAATTTGTGGATAGTGGTCCAGCATGAGGATTGTAAAAATACATTAGGAAGGGACATTAGTAATATTACTAAGCCATATGTGTGGCAGACCACTGAGGTCACCTGACACTGAAGGTCACCTTTTGCAGTTGAAATTATTAAGTGCTTCCCCTCTAATCAGATGAGACGTCCCACATACTGCCCGTGCACATAGCAACCAGTTTATTTATAAGCCTCAAACTGAAATGACCAGTTGGTTTAATTTAATAGTGAGCAATAGGATTATACATGGAAACAAATTACCTAAGTGGGGGTACTCACTACAAAAAAAAAAAACTCTTTTAACAATGATGGAAACCACGGACATGATGTCTCCCAGTATTATTTCATTATTGGGTTTAGCCCCTGCATCTGTCAGCTAGGCCTGGCTTCTGGATGGGCCCAGCTTGTGTCCAGACTGACGCACAGCTGCTAGCAGCTCGCACAGACCCACGCCCCGGCCATCCAACACTCCAGGGTCACAAATGGGAAGGGCAGCATACTATCCCACCACCAACCACACACCCTATTACCCAATTACAATTAAATTTCCCAGCCTGCTGCGGTCAAAAGAAACAACGCGGACTCTATCTGCAGATCATGATATCTGTTATTTCGTCTCCCACATGCTCCCGGTGGGGAGCATCTATTGTGGAGTCGAGCCTCTTTAAACGTGAGGAAGAGCAGACATTATTTAATGTGATGGAGTACAAGGGGCCGATATCAGCATACGAGCAGAAAGCTTGAATATGTTGTAGCAAACCATTTCTCCTCTAAAAAGAGTTGTGCTGGTGACAAGATTTCTTTTTTTTTTTATTATCAAGGAATGCAATTAGACTTCAGCCTTAATATCTCAGAGGCTGTCACATTCTCAAACTACTCTGCTATGCTTGCCAACTGCAATCAGAAATAACTCTGTCCCTTCAACTTAATGAAAAACAAGTACTTGGCTATAAACTTGTAGTCATCCTCTATCCAATCACATTGTCTTGAGTAATTAAAATGATTAGCTTAATTAGCTTAATTAACTAAATTTGACTACAGGACATGGCCATATGGTGAAGAAAAACAAAGATGGGAGCTAATTAAAGTTAAAATAATGCAGGTTTTAATTAACTCAACCCTTAGGCATCAACATTTTCAAATTTATCCAAGCTGATAATTAAAAA
>VOQK01002582.1:0-11516 GCA_015052645.1 Benitochromis conjunctus
TACGCACACCCCACTTTTCAGTTATTTATTTGTCAAAAATGTTTGGAATCATGTATAATTTTCGTTCCACTTCTCACGTGTACACCACTTTGTATTGGTCTTTCACGTGGAATTCCAATAACATTGATTCATGTTTGTGGCTGTAATGTGACAAAATGTGGAAAAGTTCAAGGGGGCCGAATACTTTTGCAAGCCACTGTATATAAACTCTCTTAAAATAATTTAAAACCACTTTAAAAACTCTTGCTATACCGCACTACTATTTGGTTAAATGTCTCTTAGCAAGCTGTACCTCTAACAGACATTTTTGCAGAAAAGCTTTGATGTGTGTTTAGGATCTAGCTGTTTTGAGGCAGTCCTCCTGCTTCATTATTCCACCCACCTTCTGCAATGTACCAGTAGAACTGGCAGCAAAACAGCTTTAGCACGATGGTACTGCTACCATGCTTGACAGCTGGTACAGTCTTTAGATTTGAAAGCCTCATTTCTAAACATATCTCTTTTCATTGTGGACAAGCAGCTCAATATTTGTCTTGTCTGACCATGAAACATTAAAAGCTTTTCTCTGGAAGCTATTTGTTTGTCCATGTGGATGACTATAAATTTCAGTCAAACCTGAAGATGTCGATTTTGGAGCAGGGTTTTCTTTCTTGATCTGCAACCTCTCAGTCCATGGCGGTGTCAAACTCGCTTCACTGTGAGCAGTGAGGCTGATGTTCCAGCAGTTTTCATTGGTCTTTGTGTTGTTCCTGAACATCCTAACCAACTTCCTCTCATTTGCGGCTGACTTTTTGGGTATTGCTCCAGATCAAACTGGTGACACGTCTGAATAACTTGTACTTATGTTGTTTCAACTGAAGGTTTCTGAATCTGCAGCTGTTTACAAACAACTCCAAGAGACCTCCCAACTTTTTCTTTTCTCCCAATTCTCCTTCTTAAGATCTTCACTGAGTTCCTTGAATGTTCCACCATTCTGGTCAATCTAATGAGTGCTGTCAAACAAATCCTTTTGATGCTGGCAAAGACAAACTACAAGTAGTCAATCATAATCACTAACAAGAAGTCAACAGGCCTTGACCTTAAATCATACTATAGAACCTTCAGGACCATTCAGTAAAGTGGTTTTAAATCACTGAATTCAATGATTTAAGAGAGTGTACATGTAAACCTCCATGTATAGTTTTGATTCTGTGTGATGAGAAAATCCAAAATAGATTTAGATTTGACCTGTGCACCAAATTCTTGCTCATTAAAGCTGCATGCTGTATAATCACTCCACCCTGGCAAAAAAACCCAAAACAAAACAATTCAAAGAAATCAATAAAAAACACAAAATTATCATTACATTTATGCTCATGACAAGCATATACGCACTTCTTACCATAACTGTATATAAATACTAAAATTATTGCCAGCATGCCCAGTTATCTTTGATTCTCTGAAAAGAGAGTACTATATGTGGAAAAATGGCTGCAATTCCTAAACCTCTTAAACTAAAGCTAAGTGTACACTTCAATCAGATCTTGACTGTTTGATGTCAAATCCACTGCGGTGGTGTACAGAACCAAAATTAGACCAAATGTTTATAAATGTGTATGAACCTGAAAGTATGCTACTGATTGCAACCGTGCTTTTGTGTGAGCAGCAAATATCACCTTCAGGTATGAGCCATAGTACTTGGTAATAAAGGGGCTGTCGCACTGGCTCAGCACGGTGATCTCCTGCTGGATGTCTTCAATCTCGTCCTCTGCTTCCTCTAGATCTATGATCTTGATGGCCACGACCTTCTGTGTACGGTTGTCGATGCCTTTGAATACCTCGCCAAATGAACCCTTGCCAATGCGCTCAAGCTTGGTGAACAGCTCCTCTGGGTCCACTCTGGCATTCTGATGTTTGATGGGCAGGGGAAACAAAACAAAGGAGGAAAGGGAATATGGATTGAAAAAACAAAACAAACAAAAAACAAAACAAAAAAACATAAAAGAAAGGAGTGTTTAAAAAGAAATCAGTCTTGGGGAGCAAACAGGAAACACCAGCAGGGTGTCATTCTTACAGGATACATTAATTCACTCATTGCAACACCTTTTGTTTATGTACACAAAAAGAAAGACGCAGGAGAATGAAAGGGAAAAGTGTAAAAATTGGAAGCATGCAGGTTAAGAAAGCATTAAAAAAAATCAAAACAAACAAAAAACAAAAACCCAAAATGTAAATGAAGACAACATTTTAGTCAAGCTACCCTTTGGGGTTTACTGTGCGCTGATCATTTTCTTCATTAACACTAAGTCTAATTTTTTTAAACAAAACAAGCAAACAAAAAAAAATCCCAAACATATAGAAGAGAAAAACGATGGTCAAATTAAACTTTCAAAAAGGCTGAGTTACTGTTCTCATGATTATTAGTAAATTAAACATTGTAGCTCTGCTTTGGACTCTCTAGACCTGAGGTAGCATGTATAAACACACAGTAAAAATCTTCATACGCTGACGACTTAAGTCTGACTGCAGTAAAAACATCTAAGATTATGTCTAAAAAAAAGCCCTTCCTCAAGAAGTCAATCAACCCGTATGAAGCTTTAAAGGGGACGTAGAGATCAGGGCTGCTTCACATGAATCATACATTCATGTCACCTTACTCATATATCATATACAGTATACAGCTACATACACTATATGGACAAAAGTATTGGGCCACACCACTCTGAATCAAATGTTTTCAGTCACATATGCATGGGTGTAAAACTCAAACACCTAGCCATGCAGTCTGCCTTTACAAAGAGTCATGAGAGAATGGGCTGTTCTAAAGAGCTCAATGAATTTGAGTGTGATTAATAGGATGATACCTTTGGAACACGTTACTTTGTGACATTTCTTTGCTCGTAGATATTTCACATTCAACTCTAAGAGCTATTATTAAAAGATGCAAGTGTTTAGGAACCGCAGCAACTGATCGACAAAGTGACAGAGCATGCAATGTTGTAGAGCAGGGTCGCCAAGTGCTAAGGCTTAGTTACTAACACTCTCCTGACTCAGTAAGTTCAACATCAGCACAAAAACTGTGCATTGGGAGCTTCTTGACATGGTTTGCCATGACTGAGCAGCTCAAGCATGTAGGTGGTAGAGGGTGCGATGTATTTCTGCCGATATAGAAAAAAAACAAAATACTGAACGTTTTATTAATGCTTGCATGAAGCAGTATTTATAAGTATATGAAGAGCATTTTCCGTTCTTCTTTTTCTACGAGGTGCTGTTATTGATGACACTCTCCATAATTTGAAGTGTGAATCTATTGAAATGAGGAGCCAACATCATAGTACAACAGTAGTGACATTACATCCAGGATTATATACAGTGACACTGCATAAGTAAGCACAAAAGTAGCCCTCTGACATTTTAAGTATAAACTAACCACCTAACACTTTACTTTAAAAAGAAAAAAGTCAAATAATAAAAACAAAAAAGCCTTTCTATCTAGAATGTTGTATCTTGCAGCTTTTTAACCAGCTACTTAAAGTCCTGCTTTTTCAACATATTACCGCATCAGTAATTTCTATCCATCGTTTGATCATACTATCGTATAAAGTGTACTAGCCAGTGCTCAGTGGACTCATTTGTTTACCTTTAGGTCATACATCACCACCCGCTAACATAACATAACAATGGTTGTACTTAACACCGTTTTCCTGCCTCACATCGGGAAACACATTTGTTGTTTCCACCTTTATTGGTAAACGTTTTCTTACATATTTTACAAAGTACTGTGCTTTGTTAGAGACTGTTTAGGTAGCTCCTTTTTAGGCACTAACTCGTTGTCAGACACTGACACATGGCTCTCAGACTGGACCACATTAGGGAATGTGAACGCATAGCATTACTATATTAATGACATTCTTAACTCATGTAAAAATTTGTACCAGTATTTTTTGTGATATGATACACAGCCCTTGTCTGTGCTCCATTACTAATGTCCACAGTGTATATATAGTGTATCTATGCACATACTACACCTCATCTTCTCGAGGCTCAAAATGGATATAATTTGTAGATATTTGATTTTAAAAAGTACTCTGGGATTGAGTAAATCATCCATCTGACACATTCACTTTGCACTGGCAAAAATTGTGTGAAAAATGGAAAGATTCAAACAAGAAAGTTCCTTTTTTTAATAATTAGTTTTATTCCTTAAAAAAACAGAATATGATGCGCACAGGTGATAGTTATTTTATATGACAGTGTCTAGGTCAGATTTTGTGATACTTACAAGTATTATTTCTGTTTTACATGTTGCCTGTTTAGCATAGAGTAACTGCTTTTGCCTGATTTTAAACTGTTTGAGCAGTCACACAGAAAAGTTTAACACTCTGACGTGCCTATGATGGAAAAGCTGAAAGTGTGCTCAGTGAATTCACTGAAAACTAAATTATATTTTCAGCTTTGTATCTGTGGGGCCAGGGGATAGTAACACTGAGTGTATCCGAGTGGGGTCAGGAAAAAACCTTTAACACCACAGGAAGTGAACTAAAATTACTGAATTCTCAAGAGGCTGTTATGTGGGAAACACAGGACTAAGCACCAACAAAAACAACTTCCTTTTATGACCTCTATGAGCACAGAAAGGGTCAATATGTCCATTTTGAGATTACTATAATATGAAGCCACTGGTTTGTACAAGGAGGAACCCTTCTGTCACCAAGAAAGGGTGCATTTAAAGACAATTTTCTAAGGGAAAACCAGTAACTCTGCTCGTAACATGTGTTAAAGGTTTCCTAATTGTGGAAAAGAGTGCTCAAAAACTATACTGGCAGGCAACAACCATGATTTAGCATGGTTCAGTGTTGTGCAGATTCATATAACAACCAGATAATAAACCTAACCTCTGTATACTTTCAGTATGAGTTACTATGTACTAACTGAGGCAGGCGTTGGCAAATCCAAAAAGCTTCTCTGCTTCTGATACGCATCTTGTGTCTACTAACAAGCCTGCAAAGACAGCATAATCTGGTGCGTGAGGCAGTTTACATTAGGAGCAGTTATCTGCTCTGGTCATCTTCCCAACACAAGCTCTACATGCACAGTAAGGACACATGAGATGCAGGAACAAAGTTCCAGCTTGCATGTCTTTGCACAGTGGCAGGAGAACTCAATATTTCTTTCAAGCCATGACTGAAATATCCGAATTTACCTCTTTCAATTCAAAATATGTGCCAATAAGTAGCAGACTTGTCAGTGATACTAGCAGCGAAAACACAGTGAGCAGAAAGGTTAATTAATTGTCGGCACACGCAAGTCTATGTGTTTTTGGTAGCTTTTAGAGAATATGTACCTCCGATTTATTCTGCCCAGTTCACTAATAATGAAATGTCCTACCTCGACCATGGAGCAAATTGACGCGGTGTACCCGAGTACTTAAGCGCTCCACTTCACTGAGCCGAGTAAGAGTACAAACTCACAGCAGGGAGTCAAACGATTTAAATTCTGTTCTGACAGTCATCTCGACTACCTATTGCGGACAGACTCCAAAGACATTTAACTTACCTGCATCCCCGGCAGGTTGCCCTGAACGGGAGAATGGGCCATGGTGATGCTGACTGGTTCTGTAGTGCAGGGCTGAGGTCTGATCGGTTTCACTTGTGTTTACAGTCCCGGCTGTGGTGCCGTTAATGTCCCACAGCGCTCCTGCAGCACACTTAGCTACCAAGATCTGCTTAGAATACCTCCGGTTACTCTCAAACAGGACAATAAAATGTCCTTCCTGCACACAAACAGATGCACCTTTTCTGTATCCGAACAACCCAAGACACCCAAAACAGCTGAACACGCCAACCAACGTTTGCTAACGCTAACTCTGAAGAAATCCGCAATGTTAGCTTTCTAACCAGACTGCTAAGTGTTAACTAGTGTGTTAAATTAAATTTCTGACTCGTAGAAGTAAAGCCGCTGGGAACAAAATGTTATCTGTAATAAAGTAGCAGCGACGACTGTGTATTTCAAATTTAACCTGATGTCACTTTCTCAAAGCGTATTCTCTAGCAAACGGTGTCGTCAGCTAGCTAACATGATTAGCGGGTTAGCTCCCTGGCCGACGCAGACGACCTGCCAAACGTTCCGTCAGCTTGGACTACAATTCGTCTGCATACGGCAAATGTCACCCACAGAACAGAAACTCTAAGCAACCCAGCTTTTATTTTTGCACTAACTCGTCACCAGCTGCTCTACAGGTCTGGCATCCACAGCAAGGATAGTGTCACCAGTGTTTTTGTTTCCTCCCTCATTTTCGTCCCGTACTCTCGGCCATCTTGTCGGTGCCGTGACGCCTGACTGGGCGGATCCGGATCCGGATCAGCAACAGCATCTTTACTTCTCTCCCACCTAGCAGGTGTTGATGACAGGTGGATTGCTCATGGTCCCCCAGACTTTATTCTTCTTTTCTTTTTTGATGAGTGAGTGCGAGTTTAATACTTAAAAAAGGATCCACATTTAAACCACAGAATCTCATCTAAGAAGTTCTAGTTGGTCTG
This sequence comes from Benitochromis conjunctus, assembly GCA_015052645.1. NCBI lineage: Eukaryota > Metazoa > Chordata > Actinopteri > Cichliformes > Cichlidae > Benitochromis > Benitochromis conjunctus. Next base: position 6,519 of record VOQK01002582.1, read on the forward strand.
TTTTGGTAACACCTTTACGCTTTATGGCAAAGAACAGAAAGTATCACGAATTCATAAACAACATAATACGTAGCGTTTTAAAAAAAGATCAATAGCAGTAGTTTGTCTGCTCCTTAAAGTGCAAACATTACATATATTAATGTTCCCATTAAGGCTTTACGTCAAAATTTAGACATGTTAAGTCCCAATAAGTTTTTTGGCATTGAATACATAATCTGTGTAATGACAAATTTAGTCGTTATTAACTATGACTATTTATTCTTCACGCGATCATATGTTAAGATAACGGTAAGATAAAAGTAATATGGCCCTTATTTGGAAGGATCACTGAGTAAGGAAAAAATGAACACGTATGTCGTCCTATCATTTCATTTTATATAAACAAAATCAGCTTCGTAGATTTGACCTTTTACTATGAATCTCAAAGTTTTTCATATTGATAAATTTGATTTTTCAAGACACCCAAGAGCACTTAGCAACAGAATAAAACACACAGTAGAACAATGACAAAATTAGGAACAATAAACAACTCCACAAGATAAAATTAACAAATAATACGTTTACAGTTATTATGCAGACGTGAACAGAACCAATGTTTCTTATATCCGGGGGTAGAGCGTTCCACAGCCATATATTCAACCTATATCAGCCTATTAAGATATAATTTATTTCATTTTCTGCCATATTTCTTCATAATCAAACCCAATAATAGCCTAAAGACCTCATAATATCCTAAATAATAGATTTCAGCCTCAGACTGCAGGCTTACTTGTTTGTCCAAAAAGAGAAAATGATACAATAAATAATTTTAAAGTTTATATTTTTTGTTGACTCCATTTACATATAGGGGATTTTCACATACTTTACTGAAGAGGTATGTGCCACCCTGCCTAGACCTTTGTCCTTTGCCCCACAACCCCCCACACGTACAATTTTCTAGATCCGCCACTGGGGAAGTGCCTTAAGATGACCACGGTGTTTTCTCCATGTTAAAAAAGGACCAGGTCACCATTTTGCCTGATGGCCCACAAACAAGAAGTGAAGTGAATAAGTTAATCTTTAATAAGTCACATAAACTATACACTTGACCATGAATAAGATATAAACATGATTAAAAATCAAAAATTGCAACGACTAACATACCATAAGTTGCCGTCTTAATTACCGTATTGTTAATCCACTGGGTCCTGCATACTCTTGTTCATAGGTTTACAGTAATCAGTATTTTTTATATCAAAATTCATGACAGTTGACCCTTTCTGTAAAGTGTTACAACATAATAATCCATTTACAGAGTTAATGAAATCACTGTCTTTTTTGTGGAACCTTGCAAAAGTTTGACAAGGACTCCAAGAGCTGATGTGTTTGACCATAGAAAGCACTGCGCTGTAGCCTGATCATCATTAAATGCTGCCATCAACTTCAATATTGATTACTTAGGTAAGAACTTAAGTACTGACCTTCATGCTATAGTCTTATGTTACTCATAAGTGAGATTAAACAGTTGCATTATGAATATAGGCTAAATCCAATTGTAACGGTTCTCTATGGCCACCAGAGGAGGGCACCCCGGTATAAACTTCACTGCAGCGGCATCCTGGTTAAACGTGGACTCCGGCACAGACACAGCATCATCGCGTGCTGCAGCTAGAAATAATGATGGAATGACCGGAGCATTTCTGTAGCCGATGTGTAAGAGGTTCTGGATAGTGTTAATGCACATTTTACGTAATATCATGCGTTATATATTTATAGCTGAAATGAGAACAAAATAACGACAATGGCTGCGGCTGTTTTCATTGTGGAGGGGGGCCTGTGTATGGCGCAGTGGCTGAGAAAATGGGTAACACCAAACAAGCAGACATTGCTCCATGACTGTATTGATTACTGTCGCGTTTAAACTAGATATTAATAACGCACGCAGTATAGTACAGTATATAAACTGCACCCCATTGAAATATTTCATTACATGTTTTTTCACAGATCTATTTCAAACAATAGACTCTGTTTGGCCGAACATAGTTATGCGTGTCTGAACGACTATAAACGACTATAAATATGTATTCACAAAGGAACCGCTGTGACAAATGAATCCCTGTATGCGCACTCGCCTGTGCGCCTCATCACCGCCGCGTCCCGGGGTGAGCGCGTGTAATGGGAAGAACTACCTCCCTCCTTCGTGCGTAAATTATGTAGGGCAGGACGGCAATGCTTTGCTACCTCCATTTGAGCAAACCCGACCGGTGAATGCGAGGGAGAAAAGAGAAATCAAATCAGCAACAACAAAAGCCATCCTCGTTCTTGAGACGCATTTGACAGAGGCGGAGTAGCGCATCACGACTTGCCTGTTGTGAAGCCAAGGAAAAGAAAAGATGGACATCACGGATCAAGGAGCTCAAATGGAGCCGCTTTTGCCAACGGTAAGGCTAAATACTCACGTACTTGATTTATGGTCAGTTCTTTCAAATTTAACTGATAATCCTGTAAAAAAAAAACATAATGGACTGTTGTTGCTCAGTGTTTTTCTCTTTGGAATAAGACAGGCGCAAGCACGCGATAAATGAATGATTCATTTTCTGTATATTCGTGGTTCAAAATGACCAATATTCCCACCGCTTTGCCGGCGATATGACGCATGATTATCACGACTAACATGGATGTTGCGCATCATATATAGGGGATGCAGTTCCCTTGTGCACTGCATAAATATCCGAGCAAAAGATGTTCATATCCTTCATATCCAAACGCCTTCACACAGGAGGCATTTGTGATGAAGCTAATTATTTTTCATGCGTTCTTTGCTGCTTGTGTAGAAATCATATAGGCTACCCCTCGACCCAGTTTTATTATCTATATGAAAATCCACTGTCAAGCTGTTGCTTTAAGTACACAACATCTCAAGATGATACAGTGAGATGAATAAAGCGTTTGATCCTAGCAGTGAGGAGACAGAGACAGGACAGACTGGATTTTTATGACTTGAAAATATCATATTCGGCGAATTGACTGTATCATGCAGGAATTTATATGCAGTACTCATATTCTATCTCGTGTGTAGGTGTTACTCTCAGTACAGTTATAGACAGAGAGACGCAGCACAAATAAAACAGATTTGACTGAGGAATATGTACATCTGTAGTATAGCAAATTAACAAACCCAATGGCAGAGGTACACACAAACAAACACATGTAACACACTAAGACACTTGAAGGCAGAGCCTGCTTCTGCGGTCATCCTCTCCTCATTAGCATTCATGTGAGACTGTGTGGTGAAAAAAATGTCAGCTGCCTTGGAAGCACTGTCAGTGCCAGAGGAGATATGAAATATGCTGCTTTGTGCTCACCATTTTAAAAAAAAGCACCGAATAGAGGCAAATCAATACTCTCATTGTTTGTTCTATTTGTGGCTGTGTTACATGAGGACTTAGTTTTCCGCAGCTTATGGTGTACAGTGAAGCCTGATGGGGCTGATGTGGTATGGGATGGGATGTTCTGTTTCCCTGCAGTGCCAATGCAGTGTAGTCATTTCCCTGTCATTGTAGTTCATTGCTGTTTCCCCATCCCTCCTCCTACACAGCTCACAGCAAGTGTTGTCATGGTTTCACCAGGATGTGTATGAGTATGTGAGGTGTTAATATAGTGAGAATCTCAGGGACTTCTCAGCAAATGAGATGGCTATAAAAAAACAGTACAACTGTGTACCGTTCTACTGTGTTACCAGGTTTCCATGAGACTATGTTTAATTTACAACAGTAAGCGCTGCATCCAAATGCATTATTGGTTTTCAATGTCTGCTGCCTTTGAGTTGTTACACTCTAAGTTTACATGTTAATGGATGTTTTTAACAGACCATTTTGGCTGACAATAATGTTTTCACGTGTCCTGCTTTTGTCCCATTAAGTGATTTCCTGATTTTTTTAAATTGCAGGAACAAAGTTCCCAAGAAACTAAAGAAGTGGTGAGTAAATCTAAGTAATACCAATACCAAGGGCAGTAGTGAAAAAAGTATTTAAAAGTTTTGGATTTATGCAAATTTGAGGTAGTAAGACCTTTTTTTTTGCAGCAATATATTCTAGTGAATTTCAAAAATATGTTGCTATAGTCACTATAATCTGTGTTGGTATATTAATAATGATTGATTGAACTTCTTGTGTCAGACAAAGGGGAATTCTACATGAAATTATCACATGACATCTAAAGGTCTACAGCAGGGGTCTCAAACTCCAGTCCTCGAGGGCCAGTGTGTCCCTGTTGCAACACACCTGAACACAATTAGTAAGTCATTAGCAAGGCCCTCGAGGACTGGAGTTTGAGACCCCTGGTCTACATGGAGGTTTAGTATGTTTCAGCTTATTGTCTTGGTTTTGCTGCTTGCGACAAGTAAATGGCACAGTTTGCAACTAACTAGTGAAAATGATGGAAAATTTGGGCAGATAGAATTGGTTATATTTTTCAGAAAGTGATAGAGACCAAAAATAGGCCTTAACTTTCACTGGGTGGACATAGACACGATAGCAAACATTTTCAAGAGGGTGACATTGTGTTGTTGGACTTACATGATTGTGGTCTGACATCAAAAACTGCAAACTGTTATGAGGCAGAAGGAATGTCTGTCTGTCCGTCTGTCCGTCGGTCCATCGGTCCATCGGTCCAGTGGTCCAGGCAGGCCTTTTCCTAGAAAACTACAATATCTTTGTTTTTGTTTTTTTTAAATACAGCAATAGTTCATCTACATCTTATTTGGTTGTGAAATGGTTGTAATCTCAATAGCACACAATTTATACTCTACATTACTGGTATGACTGTATTTTTAAAATACAAGAACTTGATTGTGTCAATTACGTATATACTTACAGATGTTTTTGTCTGTGAATAATACAGATATTAGTACATAACACAGAATAATGGAAATTATATGACTTTCTTATTGTTTTGCATGGTCAGTGGATTAACCCAACTCCTCAGTCATACAGTGGGTTTCTGATAAGAGGCAAGTGC